>JARPMJ010004404.1:0-76802 GCA_033366665.1 Phoxinus dragarum
TAATATCTATCAAAGTGCTGAAAATGACTAGGCCTCCACAGCCTAGTGGTCAATGCACTGACTTTACAACCTGATGATTTTTAGATGAAACAAGTTCAAGTCCAGGCCTCGCTGACTTTTTTTGATCCCATATTTTCCTATCACAATAAAAGGCAAAAACTCTAAAATATATTTATTTCACACTGGTGCCAGGTAAGCTCCATCCCCACACAAAATAAAATATGCATTTTTTAAGCCACTACATCAACACCTATCATAATGGGAGTGGGGGAACGGATTCCGACAGCTGTTTTTTTTTTACAGGGGGAACGGAATCCGATGGCAAAAAAACAGCCGTCGGAATCCGTTCCCCCTGTATTTCTTACACAAGGAAGATCTTCTAATATCTATCAAAGTGCTGAAAATGACTAGGCCTCCACAGCCTAGTGGTCAATGCACTGACTTTAAAACCCTGATGATTTTTAGATGAAACAAGTTCAAGTCCAGGCCTCGCTGACATTTTTTTGATCCCATATTTTCCTATCACAATAAAAGGCAAAAACTCTAAAATATATTTATTTTACACTGGTGCCAGGTAAGCTCCATCCCCACACAAAATAAAATATGCATTTTTTAAGCCACTACATCAACACCTATCATAATGGGAGTGGGGGAACGGATTCCGACAGCTGTTTTTTTTTTACAGGGGGAACGGAATCCGACGGCAAAAAAACAGCCGTCGGAATCCGTTCCCCTGTATTTCTTACACGAGGAGAATCTTCTAATATCTATCAAAGTGCTTAAAATTACTAGTCCTCCACAGCCTAGTGGTCAATGCACTGACTTAAAGACCTGATGATTTTTAGATGAAACAAGTTCAAGTCCCGGCCTCGCTGACTTTTTTTGATCCCATATTTTCCTATCACAATAAAAGGCAAAAAGTCTAAAAAATAATATTTATTTTACACTGGTGCCAGGTAAGCTCCATCCCCACACAAAATAAAATATGCATCTTTTAAGCCACTACATCAACACCTATCATAATGGGAGTGGGGGAACGGATTCCGACAGCTGTTTTTTTTACAGGGGGAACAGAATCCGACGGCAAAAAACAGCCGTCGGAATCCGTTCCCCCTGTATTTCTTACACAAGGAAGATCTTCTAAGATCTATCAAAGTGCTGAAAATGACTAGGCCTCCACAGCCTAGTGGTCAATGCACTGACTTTAAGACCTGATGATTTTTAGATGAAACAAGTTCAAGTCCCGGCCTCGCTGACTTTTTTTGATCCCATATTTTCCTATCACAATAAAAGGCAAAAACTCTAAAATATATTTATTTTACACTGGTGCCAGGTAAGCTCCATCCCCACACAAAATAAATATATGCATTTTTTAAGCCACTACATCAACACCTATCATAATGGGAGTGGTGGAACGGATTCCGACAGCTGTTTTTTTTACAGGGGGAACAGAATCCGACGGCAAAAAACAGCCGTCAGAATCCGTTCCCCCTGTATTTCTTACAAAAGGAAGATCTTCTAATATCTATCAAAGTGCTGAAAATGACTAGGCCTCCACAGCCTAGTGGTCAATGCACTGACTTTAAAACCTGATGATTTTTAGATGAAACAAGTTCAAGTCCCGGCCTCGCTGACTTCTTTTGATCCCATATTTTCCTATCACAATAAAAGGCATAAACCTCCAAAATATATTTCTTTGAACTGGGTGCCAGGTAAGCTACATCCACACACAAAATAAATCAGCATTTTTTAAGCCACTACATCAACACCTCTCATAATGGGAGTGGGGGAACGGATTCCGACAGCTGTTTTTTTGCCGTCGGATTCCGTTCCCCCTGTTTTTCTCAAACAAAGAGGATCTTCAAATATCTATCCCAATGGTCTTGGTTTGGTGTACCCCTATAGCCTAGTGGTCAGTGCAATGACTTTTTAGAGCTGATGATTTTTAGGAGACTCAAGTCCCGGCTAGGGCACTTTTTTTGTTTTTTTTTATCCCATATTTTCCTATCATAATAAAAGGCAAAACCTCCAAAATATATTTCTTTGAACTGGTGCCAGGTAACTACATCCACACACAAAATAGAATCAGCATTTTTTAAGCCACTACATCAACACCTCTCATAATGGGAGAGGGGGAACGGATTCCGACAGCTTTTTTTTTGCCGTCGGATTCCGTTCCCCCTGTTTTTCTCAAACAAAGAGGATCTTCAAATATCTATCCCAATGGTCTTGGTTTGTGTACCCCTATAGCCTAGTGGTCAGTGCAATGACTTTTTAGAGCTGATGATTTTTAGGAGACTCAAGTCCCGGCTAGGGGCACTTTTTTGTGTTTTTTTTATCCCATATTTTCCTATCATAATAAAAGGCAAACCTCCAAAATATATTTCTTTGAACTGGTGCCAGGTAACTACATCCACACACAAAATAGAATCAGCATTTTTTAAGCCACTAAATCAACACCTCTCATAATGGGAGAGGGGGAACGGATTCCGACAGCTGTTTTTTTTGCCGTCGGATTCCGTTCCCCCTGTTTTTCTCAACAAAGAGGATCTTCAAATATCTATCCCAATGGTCTTGGTTTGTGTACCCCTATAGCCTAGTGGTCAGTGCAATGACTTTTTAGAGCTGATGATTTTTAGGAGAAACAAGTTCAAGTCCCGGCTAGGGCACTTTTTTTTGTTGTTTTTTTTTTTCATATTTTCCTATCATAATAAAAGGCATAACCTCCAAAATATATTTCTTTGAACTGGTGCCAGGTAACTACATCCACACACAAAATAGAATCAGCATTTTTTAAGCCACTACATCAACACCTCTCATAATGGGAGAGGGGGAACGGATTCCGACAGCTGTTTTTTTGCCGTCGGATTCCGTTCCCCCTGTTGTTCTCAAACAAAGAGGATCTTCAAATATCTATCCCAATGGTCTTGGTTTGTGTACCCCTATAGCCTAGTGGTCAGTGCAATGACTTTTTAGAGCTGATGATTTTTAGGAGACTCAAGTCCCGGCTAGGGCACTTTTTTTTTTTTTTTTTTTATCCCATATTTTCCTATCATAATAAAAGGCAAAACCTCCAAAATATATTTCTTTGAACTGGTGCCAGGTAACTACATCCACACACAAATAGAATCAGCATTTTTTAAGCCACTACATCAACACCTCTCATAATGGGGAGAGGGGGAACGGATTCCGACAGCTGTTTTTTTGCCGTCGGATTCCGTTCCCCCTGTTTTTCTCAAACAAAGAGGATCTTCAAATATCTATCCCAATGGTCTTGGTTTGTGTACCCCTATAGCCTAGTGGTCAGTGCTATGACTTTTTAGAGCTGATGATTTTTAGGAGACTCAAGTCCCGGCTAGGGCACTTTTTTTGTTTTTTTTTATCCCATATTTTCCTATCATAATAAAGGCAAAAACCTCCAAATATATTTCTTTGAACTGGTGCCAGGTAACTACATCCACACACCAAATAGAATCAGCATTTTTTAAGCCACTAAATCAACACCTCTCATAATGGGAGAGGGGGAACGGATTCCGACAGCTGTTTTTTTGCCGTCGGATTCCGTTCCCCCTGTTTTTCTCAAACAAAGAGATCTTCAAATATCTATCCCAATGGTCTTGGTTTGTGTACCCCTATAGCCTAGTGGTCAGTGCAATGACTTTTTAGAGCTGATGATTTTTAGGAGAAACAAGTTCAAGTCCCGGCTAGGGCACTTTTTTTTTGTTTTTTTTTATCCCATATTTTCCTATCATAATAAAAGGCAAAACCTCCAAAATATATTTATTTGAACTGGTGCCAGGTAACTACATCCACACACAAAATAGAATCAGCATTTTTTAAGCCACTACATCAACACCTCTCATAATGGGAGAGGGGGAACGGATTCCGACAGCTGTTTTTTTTTGCCGTCGGATTCCGTTCCCCCTGTTTTTCTCAAACAAAGAGGATCTTCTAATATCTAACTCAATGGTCTTGGTTTGTGTACCCCTATAGCCTAGTGGTCAGTGCAATTACTTTTTAGAGCTGATGATTTTTAGGAGACTCCGGTCCCGGCTAGGGCACTTTTTTTGTTTTTTTTTATCCCATATTTTCCTATCATAATAAAAGGCAAAACCTCCAAAATATATTTCTTTGAACTGGTGCCAGGTAACTACATCCACACACAAAATAGAATCAGCATTTTTTAAGCCACTACATCAACACCTCTCATAATGGGAGAGGGGGAACGGATTCCGACAGCTGTTTTTTTGCCGTCGGATTCCGTTCCCCCTGTTTTTCTCAAACAAAGAGGATCTTCTAATATCTATCTCAATGGTCTTGGTTTGTTGACCCCTATAGCCTAGTGGTCAGTGCAATGACTTTTAAGAGCTGATGATTTTTAGGAGACACAAGTTCAAGACCCGGCTCTTGGACTTTTTTTATATTCCAGATTTTCCTAATATAAAAAAGGGCAAAAACCAGGTATGCACCCTACATTTGATCTTACTTTATCATGCCTTCATGTAGCTCAAACAGTAGAGCATTGGCACTTGCAACGCCAAGGTCAATGGTTCGATTCCCAGGGAAAGCAAGAACGTAAAATCAAACTGATTTCAAATGCAAACGTCAGACAAATTGTTCAATGTAATATTTCTCAAATAAACAGTATCTTCTAATGTCAATCAAACTTATGCTTAACAAGTTCAAGTCCCGGCTAGGGCACTTTTTTTTTTTTTTTTTTTTTTTTTCATATTTTCCTATCATAATAAAAGGCATAACCTCCAAAATATATTTCTTTGAACTGGTGCCAGGTAACTACATCCACACACAAAATAGAATCAGCATTTTTTAAGCCACTACATCAACACCTCTCATAATGGGAGAGGGGGAACGGATTCCGACAGCTGTTTTTTTTGCCGTCGGATTCCGTTCCCCCTGTTTTTCTCAAACAAAGAGGATCTTCAAATATCTATCCCAATGGTCTTGGTTTGTGTACCCCTATAGCCTAGTGGTCAGTGCAATGACTTTTTAGAGCTGATGATTTTTAGGAGACTCAAGTCCCGGCTATGGGCACTTTTTTTGTTTTTTTTTTTATCCCATATTTTCCTATCATAATAAAAGGCAAAACCTCCAAAATATATTTCTTTGAACTGGTGCCAGGTAACTACATCCACACACAAATAGAATCAGCATTTTTTAAGCCACTACATCAACACCTCTCATAATGGGAGAGGGGGAACGGATTCCGACAGCTGTTTTTTTGCCGTCGGATTCCGTTCCCCCTGTTTTTCTCAAACAAAGAGGATCTTCAAATATCTATCCCAATGGTCTTGGTTTGTGTACCCCTATAGCCTAGTGGTCAGTGCAATGACTTTTTAGAGCTGATGATTTTTAGGAGACTCAAGTCCCGGCTAGGGCACTTTTTTTGTTTTTTTTTATCCCATATTTTCCTATCATAATAAAAGGCAAAACCTCCAAAATATATTTCTTTGAACTGGTGCCAGGTAACTACATCCACACACAAAATAGAATCAGCATTTTTTAAGCCACTAAATCAACACCTCTCATAATGGGAGAGGGGGAACGGATTCCGACAGCTGTTTTTTGCCGTCGGATTCCGTTCCCCCTGTTTTCTCAAACAAAGAGGATCTTCAAATATCTATCCCAATGGTCTTGGTTTGTGTACCCCTATAGCCTAGTGGTCAGTGCAATGGACTTTTTAGAGCTGATGATTTTTAGGAGAAACAAGTTCAAGTCCCGCTAGGGCACTTTTTTTTTTTTTTTTTTTTATCCCATATTTTCCTATCATAATAAAAGGCAAAACCTCCAAAATATATTTCTTTGAACTGGTGCCAGGTAACTACATCCACACACAAAATAGAATCAGCATTTTTTAAGCCACTACATCAACACCTCTCATAATGGGAGAGGGGGAACGGATTCCGACAGCTGTTTTTTTTGCCGTCGGATTCCGTTCCCCCTGTTTTTCTCAAACAAAGAGGATCTTCTAATATCTAACTCAATGGTCTTGGTTTGTGTACCCCTATAGCCTAGTGGTCAGTGCAATTACTTTTTAGAGCTGATGATTTTTAGGAGACTCCGGTCCCGGCTAGGGCACTTTTTTGTGTTTTTTTTATCCCATATTTTCCTATCATAATAAAAGGCAAAACCTCCAAATATATTTCTTTGAACTGGTGCCAGGTAACTACATCCACACACAAAATAGAATCAGCATTTTTTAAGCCACTACATCAACACCTCTCATAATGGGAGAGGGGGAACGGATTCCGACAGCTGTTTTTTTGCCGTCGGATTCCGTTCCCCCTGTTTTCTCAAACAAAGAGGATCTTCAAATATCTATCCCAATGGTCTTGGTTTGTGTACCCCTATAGCCTAGTGGTCAGTGCAATGACTTTTAGAGCTGATGATTTTTAGGGAGACTCAAGTCCGGCTAGGGCACTTTTTTTGTTTTTTTTTATCCCATATTTTCCTATCATAATAAAAGGCAAAACCTCCAAAATATATTTCTTTGAACTGGTGCCAGGTAACTACATCCACACACAAAATAGAATCAGCATTTTTTAAGCCACTAAATCAACACCTCTCATAATGGGAGAGGGGGAACGGATTCCGACAGCTGTTTTTTTTGCCGTCGGATTCCGTTCCCCCTGTTTTTCTCAAACAAAGAGGATCTTCAAATATCTATCCCAATGGTCTTGGTTTGTGTACCCCTATAGCCTAGTGGTCAGTGCAATGACTTTTTAGAGCTGATGATTTTTAGGAGAAACAAGTTCAAGTCCCGGCTAGGGCACTTTTTTTTTTTTTTTTTTTTATCCCATATTTTCCTATCATAATAAAAGGCAAAACCTCCAAAATATATTTATTTGAACTGGTGCCAGGTAACTACATCCACACACAAAATAGAATCAGCATTTTTTAAGCCACTACATCAACACCTCTCATAATGGGAGAGGGGGAACGGATTCCGACAGCTGTTTTTTTTGCCGTCGGATTCCGTTCCCCCTGTTTTTCTCAAACAAGAGGATCTTCTAATATCTAACTCAATGGTCTTGGTTTGTGTACCCCTATAGCCTAGTGGTCAGTGCAATACTTTTTAGAGCTGATGATTTTTTAGGAGACTCCGGTCCCGGCTAGGGCACTTTTTTTGTTGTTTTTTATCCCATATTTTCCTATCATAATAAAAGGCAAAACCTCCAAATATATTTCTTTGAACTGGTGCCAGGTAACTACATCCACACACAAAATAGAATCAGCATTTTTTAAGCCACTACATCAACACCTCTCATAATGGGAGAGGGGGAACGGATTCCGACAGCTGTTTTTTTGCCGTCGGATTCCGTTCCCCCTGTTTTTCTCAAACAAAGAGGATCTTCTAATATCTATCTCAATGGTCTTGGTTTGTTGACCCCTATAGCCTAGTGGTCAGTGCAATGACTTTTAAGAGCTGATGATTTTTAGGAGACACAAGTTCAAGACCCGGCTCTTGGACTTTTTTTATATTCCAGATTTTCCTAATATAAAAAAGGCAAAAACCAGGTATGCACCCTACATTTGATCTTACTTTATCATGCCTTCATGTAGCTCAAACAGTAGAGCATTGGCACTTGCAACGCCAAGGTCAATGGTTCGATTCCCAGGGAAAGCAAGAACGTAAAATCAAACTGATTTCAAATGCAAACGTCAGACAAATTGTTCAATGTAATATTTCTCAAATAAACAGTATCTTCTAATGTCAATCAAACTTATGCTTAACAAGTTCAAGTCCCGGCTAGGGCACTTTTTTTTTTTTTTTTTTTTTTTTTCATATTTTCCTATCATAATAAAAGGCATAACCTCCAAAATATATTTCTTTGAACTGGTGCCAGGTAACTACATCCACACACAAAATAGAATCAGCATTTTTTAAGCCACTACATCAACACCTCTCATAATGGGAGAGGGGGAACGGATTCCGACAGCTGTTTTTTTGCCGTCGGATTCCGTTCCCCCTGTTTTTCTCAAACAAAGAGGATCTTCAAATATCTATCCCAATGGTCTTGGTTTGTGTACCCCTATAGCCTAGTGGTCAGTGCAATGACTTTTTAGAGCTGATGATTTTTAGGAGACTCAAGTCCCGGCTAGGGCACTTTTTTTTTTTTTTTTTTATCCCATATTTTCCTATCATAATAAAAGGCAAAACCTCCAAAATATATTTCTTTGAACTGGTGCCAGGTAACTACATCCACACACAAAATAGAATCAGCATTTTTTAAGCCACTACATCAACACCTCTCATAATGGGAGAGGGGGAACGGATTCCGACAGCTGTTTTTTTGCCGTCGGATTCCGTTCCCCCTGTTTTTCTCAAACAAAGAGGATCTTCAAATATCTATCCCAATGGTCTTGGTTTGTGTACCCCTATAGCCTAGTGGTCAGTGCAATGACTTTTTAGAGCTGATGATTTTTAGGAGACTCAAGTCCCGGCTAGGGCACTTTTTTTGTTTTTTTTTATCCCATATTTTCCTATCATAATAAAAGGCAAAACCTCCAAAATATATTTCTTTGAACTGGTGCCAGGTAACTACATCCACACACAAAATAGAATCAGCATTTTTTAAGCCACTAAATCAACACCTCTCATAATGGGAGAGGGGGAACGGATTCCGACAGCTGTTTTTTTGCCGTCGGATTCCGTTCCCCCTGTTTTTCTCAAACAAAGAGGATCTTCAAATATCTATCCCAATGGTCTTGGTTTGTGTACCCCTATAGCCTAGTGGTCAGTGCAATGACTTTTTAGAGCTGATGATTTTTAGGAGAAACAAGTTCAAGTCCCGGCTAGGGCACTTTTTTTTTTTTTTTTTTTATCCCATATTTTCCTATCATAATAAAAGGCAAAACCTCCAAAATATATTTCTTTGAACTGGTGCCAGGTAACTACATCCACACACAAAATAGAATCAGCATTTTTTAAGCCACTACATCAACACCTCTCATAATGGGAGAGGGGGAACGGATTCCGACAGCTGTTTTTTTTGCCGTCGGATTCCGTTCCCCCTGTTTTTCTCAAACAAAGAGGATCTTCTAATATCTAACTCAATGGTCTTGGTTTGTGTACCCCTATAGCCTAGTGGTCAGTGCAATTACTTTTTAGAGCTGATGATTTTTAGGAGACTCCGGTCCCGGCTAGGGCACTTTTTTTGTTTTTTTTTATCCCATATTTTCCTATCATAATAAAAGGCAAAACCTCCAAAATATATTTCTTTGAACTGGTGCCAGGTAACTACATCCACACACAAAATAGAATCAGCATTTTTTAAGCCACTACATCAACACCTCTCATAATGGGAGAGGGGGAACGGATTCCGACAGCTGTTTTTTTTGCCGTCGGATTCCGTTCCCCCTGTTTTTCTCAAACAAAGAGGATCTTCTAATATCTATCTCAATGGTCTTGGTTTGTTGACCCCTATAGCCTAGTGGTCAGTGCAATGACTTTCAAGAGCTGATGATTTTTAGGAGACACAAGTTCAAGACCCGGCTCTTGGACTTTTTTTATATTCCAGATTTTCCTAATATAAAAAAGGCAAAAACCAGGTATGCACCCTACATTTGATCTTACTTTATCATGCCTTCATGTAGCTCAAACAGTAGAGCATTGGCACTTGCAACGCCAAGGTCAATGGTTCGATTCCCAGGGAAAGCAAGAACGTAAAATCAAACTGATTTCAAATGCAAACGTCAGACAAATTGTTCAATGTAATATTTCTCAAATAAACAGTATCTTCTAATGTCAATCAAACTTATGCTTAACAAGTTCAAGTCCCGGCTAGGGCACTTTTTTTTTTTTTTTTTTTTTTTTCATATTTTCCTATCATAATAAAAGGCATAACCTCCAAAATATATTTCTTTGAACTGGTGCCAGGTAACTACATCCACACACAAAATAGAATCAGCATTTTTTAAGCCACTACATCAACACCTCTCATAATGGGAGAGGGGGAACGGATTCCGACAGCTGTTTTTTTGCCGTCGGATTCCGTTCCCCCTGTTTTTCTCAAACAAAGAGGATCTTCAAATATCTATCCCAATGGTCTTGGTTTGTGTACCCCAATAGCCTAGTGGTCAGTGCAATGACTTTTTAGAGCTGATGATTTTTAGGAGACTCAAGTCCCGGCTAGGGCACTTTTTTTGTTTTTTTTTTATCCCATATTTTCCTATCATAATAAAAGGCAAAACCTCCAAAATATATTTCTTTGAACTGGTGCCAGGTAACTACATCCACACACAAAATAGAATCAGCATTTTTTAAGCCACTACATCAACACCTCTCATAATGGGAGAGGGGGAACGGATTCCGACAGCTGTTTTTTTGCCGTCGGATTCCGTTCCCCCTGTTTTTCTCAAACAAAGAGGATCTTCAAATATCTATCCCAATGGTCTTGGTTTGTGTACCCCTATAGCCTAGTGGTCAGTGCAATGACTTTTTAGAGCTGATGATTTTTAGGAGACTCAAGTCCCGGCTAGGGCACTTTTTTTGTTTTTTTTTATCCCATATTTTCCTATCATAATAAAAGGCAAAACCTCCAAAATATATTTCTTTGAACTGGTGCCAGGTAACTACATCCACACACAAAATAGAATCAGCATTTTTTAAGCCACTAAATCAACACCTCTCATAATGGGAGAGGGGGAACGGATTCCGACAGCTGTTTTTTTGCCGTCGGATTCCGTTCCCCCTGTTTTTCTCAAACAAAGAGGATCTTCAAATATCTATCCCAATGGTCTTGGTTTGTGTACCCCTATAGCCTAGTGGTCAGTGCAATGACTTTTTAGAGCTGATGATTTTTAGGAGACACAAGTTCAAGACCCGGCTCTTGGACTTTTTTTATATTCCAGATTTTCCTAATATAAAAAAGGCAAAAACCAGGTATGCACCCTACATTTGATCTTACTTTATCATGCCTTCATGTAGCTCAAACAGTAGAGCATTGGCACTTGCAACGCCAAGGTCAATGGTTCGATTCCCAGGGAAAGCAAGAACGTAAAATCAAACTGATTTCAAATGCAAACGTCAGACAAATTGTTCAATGTAATATTTCTCAAATAAACAGTATCTTCTAATGTCAATCAAACTTATGCTTAACAAGTTCAAGTCCCGGCTAGGGCACTTTTTTTTTTTTTTTTTTTTTTTTTCATATTTTCCTATCATAATAAAAGGCATAACCTCCAAAATATATTTCTTTGAACTGGTGCCAGGTAACTACATCCACACACAAAATAGAATCAGCATTTTTTAAGCCACTACATCAACACCTCTCATAATGGGAGAGGGGGAACGGATTCCGACAGCTGTTTTTTTGCCGTCGGATTCCGTTCCCCCTGTTTTTCTCAAACAAAGAGGATCTTCAAATATCTATCCCAATGGTCTTGGTTTGTGTACCCCTATAGCCTAGTGGTCAGTGCAATGACTTTTTAGAGCTGATGATTTTTAGGAGACTCAAGTCCCGGCTAGGGCACTTTTTTTGTTTTTTTTTTATCCCATATTTTCCTATCATAATAAAAGGCAAAACCTCCAAAATATATTTCTTTGAACTGGTGCCAGGTAACTACATCCACACACAAAATAGAATCAGCATTTTTTAAGCCACTAAATCAACACCTCTCATAATGGGAGAGGGGGAACGGATTCCGACAGCTGTTTTTTTTGCCGTCGGATTCCGTTCCCCCTGTTTTTCTCAAACAAAGAGGATCTTCAAATATCTATCCCAATGGTCTTGGTTTGTGTACCCCTATAGCCTAGTGGTCAGTGCAATGACTTTTTAGAGCTGATGATTTTTAGGAGAAACAAGTTCAAGTCCCGGCTAGGGCACTTTTTTTTTATTTTTTTTTATCCCATATTTTCCTATCATAATAAAAGGCAAAACCTCCAAAATATATTTCTTTGAACTGGTGCCAGGTAACTACATCCACACACAAAATAGAATCAGCATTTTTTAAGCCACTACATCAACACCTCTCATAATGGGAGAGGGGGAACGGATTCCGACAGCTGTTTTTTTTGCCGTCGGATTCCGTTCCCCCTGTTTTTCTCAAACAAAGAGGATCTTCTAATATCTAACTCAATGGTCTTGGTTTGTGTACCCCTATAGCCTAGTGGTCAGTGCAATTACTTTTTAGAGCTGATGATTTTTAGGAGACTCCGGTCCCGGCTAGGGCACTTTTTTTGTTTTTTTTTATCCCATATTTTCCTATCATAATAAAAGGCAAAACCTCCAAAATATATTTCTTTGAACTGGTGCCAGGTAACTACATCCACACACAAAATAGAATCAGCATTTTTTAAGCCACTACATCAACACCTCTCATAATGGGAGAGGGGGAACGGATTCCGACAGCTGTTTTTTTGCCGTCGGATTCCGTTCCCCCTGTTTTTCTCAAACAAAGAGGATCTTCTAATATCTATCTCAATGGTCTTGGTTTGTTGACCCCTATAGCCTAGTGGTCAGTGCAATGACTTTTAAGAGCTGATGATTTTTAGGAGACACAAGTTCAAGACCCGGCTCTTGGACTTTTTTTATATTCCAGATTTTCCTAATATAAAAAAGGCAAAAACCAGGTATGCACCCTACATTTGATCTTATTTTATCATGCCTTCATGTAGCTCAAACAGTAGAGCATTGGCACTTGCAACGCCAAGGTCAATGGTTCGATTCCCAGGGAAAGCAAGAACGTAAAATCAAACTGATTTCAAATGCAAACATCAGACAAATTGTTCAATGTAATATTTCTCAAATAAACAGTATCTTCTAATGTCAATCAAACTTATGCTTAACAAGTTCAAGTCCCGGCTAGGGCACTTTTTTTTTTTTTTTTTTTTTTTTTCATATTTTCCTATCATAATAAAAGGCATAACCTCCAAAATATATTTCTTTGAACTGGTGCCAGGTAACTACATCCACACACAAAATAGAATCAGCATTTTTTAAGCCACTACATCAACACCTCTCATAATGGGAGAGGGGGAACGGATTCCGACAGCTGTTTTTTTGCCGTCGGATTCCGTTCCCCCTGTTTTTCTCAAACAAAGAGGATCTTCAAATATCTATCCCAATGGTCTTGGTTTGTGTACCCCTATAGCCTAGTGGTCAGTGCAATGACTTTTTAGAGCTGATGATTTTTAGGAGACTCAAGTCCCGGCTAGGGCACTTTTTTTGTTTTTTTTTTTATCCCATATTTTCCTATCATAATAAAAGGCAAAACCTCCAAAATATATTTCTTTGAACTGGTGCCAGGTAACTACATCCACACACAAAATAGAATCAGCATTTTTTAAGCCACTACATCAACACCTCTCATAATGGGAGAGGGGGAACGGATTCCGACAGCTGTTTTTTTGCCGTCGGATTCCGTTCCCCCTGTTTTTCTCAAACAAAGAGGATCTTCAAATATCTATCCCAATGGTCTTGGTTTGTGTACCCCTATAGCCTAGTGGTCAGTGCAATGACTTTTTAGAGCTGATGATTTTTAGGAGACTCAAGTCCCGGCTAGGGCAGTTTTTTGGTTTTTTTTTATCCCATATTTTCCTATCATAATAAAAGGCATAACCTCCAAAATATATTTCTTTGAACTGGTGCCAGGTAACTACATCCACACACAAAATAGAATCAGCATTTTTTAAGCCACTACATCAACACCTCTCATAATGGGAGAGGGGGAACGGATTCCGACAGCTGTTTTTTTGCCGTCGGATTCCGTTCCCCCTGTTTTTCTCAAACAAAGAGGATCTTCAAATATCTATCCCAATGGTCTTGGTTTGTGTACCCCTATAGCCTAGTGGTCAGTGCAATGACTTTTTAGAGCTGATGATTTTTAGGAGACTCAAGTCCCGGCTAGGGCACTTTTTTTGTTTTTTTTTTATCCCATATTTTCCTATCATAATAAAAGGCAAAACCTCCAAAATATATTTCTTTGAACTGGTGCCAGGTAACTACATCCACACACAAAATAGAATCAGCATTTTTTAAGCCACTACATCAACACCTCTCATAATGGGAGAGGGGGAACGGATTCCGACAGCTGTTTTTTTGCCGTCGGATTCCGTTCCCCCTGTTTTTCTCAAACAAAGAGGATCTTCAAATATCTATCCCAATGGTCTTGGTTTGTGTACCCCTATAGCCTAGTGGTCAGTGCAATGACTTTTTAGAGCTGATGATTTTTAGGAGACTCAAGTCCCGGCTAGGGCAGTTTTTTGGTTTTTTTTTATCCCATATTTTCCTATCATAATAAAAGGCAAAACCTCCAAAATATATTTCTTTGAACTGGTGCCAGGTAACTACATCCACACACAAAATAGAATCAGCATTTTTTAAGCCACTAAATCAACACCTCTCATAATGGGAGAGGGGGAACGGATTCCGACAGCTGTTTTTTTGCCGTCGGATTCCGTTCCCCCTGTTTTTCTCAAACAAAGAGGATCTTCAAATATCTATCCCAATGGTCTTGGTTTGTGTACCCCTATAGCCTAGTGGTCAGTGCAATGACTTTTTAGAGCTGATGATTTTTAGGAGAAACAAGTTCAAGTCCCGGCTAGGGCACTTTTTTTTTTTTTTTTTTTATCCCATATTTTCCTATCATAATAAAAGGCATAACCTCCAAAATATATTTCTTTGAACTGGTGCCAGGTAACTACATCCACACACAAAATAGAATCAGCATTTTTTAAGCCACTACATCAACACCTCTCATAATGGGAGAGGGGGAACGGATTCCGACAGCTGTTTTTTTGCCGTCGGATTCCGTTCCCCCTGTTTTTCTCAAACAAAGAGGATCTTCAAATATCTATCCCAATGGTCTTGATTTGTGTACCCCTATAGCCTAGTGGTCAGTGCAATGACTTTTAAGAGCTGATGATTTTTAGGAGACACAAGTTCAAGACCCGGCTCTTGGACTTTTTTTATATTCCAGATTTTCCTAATATAAAAAAGGCAAAAACCAGGTATGCACCCTACATTTGATCTTACTTTATCATGCCTTCATGTAGCTCAAACAGTAGAGCATTGGCACTTGCAATGCCAAGGTCAATGGTTCGATTCCCAGGGAAAGCAAGAACGTAAAATCAAACTAATTTCAAATGCAAACGTCAGACAAATTGTTCAATGTAATATTTCTCAAATAAACAGTATCTTCTAATGTCAATCAAACTTATGCTTAACAAGTTCAAGTCCCGGCTAGGGCACTTTTTTTTTTTTTTTTTTTTTTTCATATTTTCCTATCATAATAAAAGGCAAAACCTCCAAAATATATTTCTTTGAACTGGTGCCAGGTAACTACATCCACACACAAAATAGAATCAGCATTTTTTAAGCCACTACATCAACACCTCTCATAATGGGAGAGGGGGAACGGATTCCGACAGCTGTTTTTTTGCCGTCGGATTCTGTTCCCCCTGTAAAAAAAACAGCTGTCGGAATCATAATAAAAGGCAAAAACTCCAAAATATATATTGTTAAACTGGTACCAGGTAAGCTCCATCCACCAAAAAGTAGAATTAGCATTTTTTAAGCAACTACATCAACACCTCTCATAATGGGAGTGGGGTATCGAATGACAGGAAAATATGGTATATAAAAAAGTCCAAGAGCCAGGACTTGAACTTGCATCATCTAAAAATTATCCACTCTTAATGTTTGTGCACTGACCACTAGGCTATGAATAACATTTCATTGACAGCACTTTGATAGATATTAGAAGATCCTCCTTGTGTAAGAAATACAGGGGGAACGGATTCAGACGGCTGTTTTGTTGCCTTCGGATTCTGTTCCCCCTGTAAAAAAAAACAGCTTTCGGAATCATAATAAAAGGCAAAAACTCCAAAATAGATATTGTTTTAAACTGGTACCAGGTAAGCTCCATCCACCAAAAAATAGAGTTAGCATTTTTTAAGCAACTACATCAACACCTCTCATAATGGGAGTGGGGGAACGAATGATAGGAAAATATGGTATCAAAAATAAGTACACGAGCCGGGACTTGCGTCATCTAAAAATTACCCACTCTTAATGTTTGTGCACTGACCACTAGCCTATGGAGGCCTTTTAATTGATAGCACTTTGATAGATATTAGAAGATCCTCCTTGTGTAAGAAATACAGGGGGAACGGATTCCGACTGCTGTTTCTTTGCGAAAAAGATACGTCTTCAGCAATTTCTTAAAAATGGCCACGGACTCAGCAGCTCTGGTTGAGTTAGGCAGATCATTCCACCAGCAGGGAACAGTCATGGTAAAAGTCCGAGAAAGAGATTTTGTACCTCTTTGAGATGGCACCACAAGACGCCACTCGCTTGCAGAGCGCAAGTTTCTGGATGGCACATAAGTCTGAACTACCTGTGCTAACAGTGGCAACTTATTTGAATGGGAAAATTACCACAAAACACCTAGGTTCCCTTACACAAGGATGTTCTAAAATGTATAAAACGGATGCTGGTTAAGTTCCATTTACACACGGTATAGAATTAAAAACTCACTAAATTCCTCCACAGAATAAAAAAAAACTCACTACATCAACATCAGCATGGGGGTGGAGTGGAGGAACGGTCTCTTACAGATTGTTTGCCGTCGGATTCTGTTCCCCCATGTTTCTTAAAGATGTTCTAATATTTATCAAACTGATGCTGGTTTAAGCTCCGTTTAAGTATAGAATTATAATCTTTTAAGTCCTACATCAATATCTCTAATCAAATGGCTGGTGTTTCTTACAAAATAAGGTTCTAATATTCACAAAACGGATGCTAGATAGTTGTCCCCGATACCAACTCGCTGACATATAGTATTGTTGTGCTATATGTTTATAAACAAAAAAAATTAAGTCACTACATCAACATCTCTAGTCATGGAACAGATTCTGACAGCTGGATTGTTTGCCGTCGGATTCTGTTCCCCCATGTTTCTTGCATGGATGTTCTAATATATTTTAAACCGATGCTGGTTAAGTTGGCTTTATGCCCAGCTGCACTACTCCCTGAACTTCAGCCAGCTCCTTTGTTTCCTGTCTGCCATTATTGGACAAACTGATGAATCCAGGTGTGCCTGACCTCAGTAACAATAATCAGACACACCTGGATTAATCAGTTTGTCCAATAATGGCAGACAGGAAACAATGGAGCTGGCTGAAGTTCAGGAAGTAGTGCAGCTGGGCATAAAGCCAGTTCCATGCACACACAAATCAGCATCTTTTAAGTCGCTACATGAACATCTCTCGTTTTGGGGTTGGAGGAACAGCTGGATTGTTTGAGAGCTGATCAGATCTGGATCAGATTTTGTTCCCCCCGTGTTTCTAACACATTTAGGTTCTAATATTTATCAATCGTGTGCTGGTTAAGCTCCTTGCACACAGAATCAGCATCTTTTAAGTCACTGTTCCCCCCATATTTTGAACAGCCTTTTGGGCAGCTCGCTGAGAACTGTTGAGCTTTTGGTGACCAGAGTTCAAATCCCAGCTAGTAGACCTTTCCTGATCCCGTCTCCCCTCACTCTCTCCCACTTCGCTTCCTATCTACATATGCTCTCTTGTCATCATAAAAGACATAAACGCCAAGGAATAAATCTTTTACCAGCAGCCATATCACCCTGTAGCCCAAGACTGGTTGCCCACTGAAGCTAAGCGGGGCTGAGCCTGGTTAGTACTTGGATGGGAGACCTCCTGAGAAAACCAGGTTGCTGCTGGAAGAGGTGTTAGTGAGGCCAGCAGGGGGCGCTCACCCTGTGGTCTGTGTGGGTCCTAACGCCCCAGTGTAGTGATGGGGACACTATACTGCCAAAAGAGTGCCGTCCTTCGGATGAGACGTTAAACCGAGGTCCTGACTCTCTGTGGTCACTAAAAATCCCAGGATGTCTTTCGAAAGAGTAGGGGTGTAACCCTGGCATCCTGGCCAAATTTGCCCAGTGGCCTCTGTCCATCATGGCCTCCTAATCATCCTCATATATATACTAATTGGCTTCATCACTGTCTCCTCTCCACCAGTAAGCTGGTGTGTGGTGGGCGTTCTGGTGCAATATGGCTGCCGTCGCATCATCCAGGTGGATGCTGCACATTGGTGGTGGTTGAGGAGATTCCCCCCCTTCTATGTAAAGCGCTTTGAGTGTCCAGAAAGGCGCTATATAAATGTAATGAATTATTATTATTTATTATTATTAAACTGATGCTGGCTAAGCTCCATCCACACAATAGAATCAGGATCTAGGCAGCGTGCTGACATATAGCACTGTTGTTTTTGTTGGGGGGGATCTGAGTTCAAGTCCTAGCCTAGGACCTTTCCTGGACCACTTTCTCTCTCCCTCTTGCATTTTTTGTTCTTTGATTTTTTTTGTCATATGTTTAGTCTATAAATAAACTCTTTTTCATTCTCTTTTGCATCTCTCTTTTTCTTCCCGCGTTTGCTGATCAGAGTGATATGAGATCACACTTTTCTGTGTGACTCCAGACTTCCAGAGAGTGTTTCAGTGTTTATGTAATAGTTGATTGGTCACACTCCCCTTCTCCCCCCTCTCAATCTCAATCAATTTATTTTTCTTAAGGGTCAGTAACTAACTGTGGGACTATGTGTCCTAAAGTACTCAGGTACATATTTAGAGCACTCGGAGACGTCATAAGATGTAGACAAGCATAAACAGATGATGAGACTTGCAAGTTTTGCAATTCCCATGCATACATCAGAGACAGATAGATTAAGGCATTCCTAAGCTTACTTGCTGTTTCATGCATCTCCAACAGGCCAGTGTGATATCTGTTTTTTTTAGTACTGTCTCCCAGCATGGCTAACACAAGTGAGGAAAAAAATATAACTGCATCTTTATAGTTTAACTATAAGTGTATTCGGAATGAATGTTTATAATTGCGTTTATCAGCATGCGTTCATGTGCTGTAGTATGAGTGCATGAATGTGGGGATGTCTGTGTTTAAGTGTGTTGAAATGTGTAGCCGAGGTCTGGAAGTAATCAGAGTGGCTGGGCAGCACTCCAGCGCCCCCTCCCCATGATGCAACTGGAGCTCTGAGAGTGATGGAGAACAGAGTGCCCGCTGGGCGGCAGGAGGAGGGGACTGTCTTTCCTTCTCTTCCCCCCACCCTCCTCCCAGCTGTACACTGTTACACTGAAGGAAATTTACAATGGAAAATATGCCAATGCACTCTCTTCATGGATTTAATGCAAGGTCAAGCAGAAGATTTGTAACCAGTGTAACACACACAAATGCTTGTTTTGGATTGGCCAAAACTTCCCTTTTATAGAAAATAGTCTTCAAACAAGGGAAATTCTACTTTGCACTTTTTTTTTACTACTTTTGGCTAAGAACTTGAACACATTTGAATTATTATCTAAAAGTATGTTATAGGTTTTAATACAAAGTTAATTATATATAATTATTACACACATACAGTTGTGATTTCATGTTTTATGGGAACTTTCCATAGACATACGGATTTTTATACTGTACAAACTGTATATGCTATCGCCTTACACTAACTACCTCAGAAAACTTTCTCCATTTTTACATTTTCAAAAAACATTAGGTCTACTTAGTATGATTTACAGTATAAGCTGTTTTCCCTCAAATGTCCCTACAAGGACAATGATTTTTGGATATTGCTATCTTTGTGGGGACATTTTGTCCACCAGGCCACACAGAGAACTTTTCACAGAAAACTTTCTGCATTTTTACATTTTCAAAAAACATTATTTAGTATGATTCATAAGCTTTTTTTCTTCACAGGGACCAAACAAATGACCCCACAAGGTCAAAAATGTGTGTGTGTGTGTGTGTGTGTGTTTATGGTTTATGAAACCATCTGTATGACCTAAATTACAGGGCATGTTAAATGAAAAAAAAAAAAAGATGGTTAAAAAATCAAGTGATTTTGTTTTTGTTGGCTAGCAAATGTATAGGCTATAGCTCGCTGTGAACGGATTGGTATGGTAATTGTTACCAGACCTTAAAGATAAGCCTATGTCGACTCATACATTACAGTAAGCAAACAGAAAATTGAGTTACAACAGAGGATAGGCTGTGTGTTAAACTTAAATCGGCATGATTAAACTTGTAGGAGGTAGATCAAACAACCTCTGTGAGTCAGAAACGTTAAATGCAAGTGAACAGTGAAGTATCCCATGAACTACGTCAATTTGTAGTGTGTGTGAGTGAGTGTGACTGTGAGTCATTGTCTGATCAGCAAAAAGTCAGAGTTCCATTAGAGCGCGTTCTCGATCAACCAAAAAGCCAGAGTTCTATTGAAGCGCGTCCCCGCTGAGAGGAGGCGTGTCCGCAGACACGGCCAAGGTCTTGCCGCACTCACTCACACTCAGCATCGCGTCTGTCCTCTTTTGTCATGCTAAACTGGTCGGGCACAGAGAGGACCGATCGCGCATCATTCTCCTCCTGATGCTTCGTCAATGGGACACTAAATAAAGGTTAGTTTTAATCCTTCAACTGCAAACAGAGCTCAAGAAAAATCACTTGGAGCTTAGTGAAGAGCGTAACTACGTTGATACGATTAAGTTAGGCGTTTTGCATAGTTTCAAAAGAGTAGTTATTGTTGGGAAATTAATTTTGTGGACCAAAATCGGGTAGGGGATTGACAGAGAAGTTCTGAGCCGTCGTGTGTTGGTTTTGTTATGCAGTAAAGTTGGTTAAAGGCATGTTTATAGAACTTTAGACTGACAAACACGACGTGACGCCAGTGAATGGCGTTTAAACAGAGTCGCGTGTGTGGTTGTTTGCTTTGCGGCGCAAGCGAGCAGATTGATATTTAACTCGCTTAATCCCTGAAGTGTATATTAAAGCGATTAGCGGTGAGTGTAATCGGCTGCCTCAGTGTTAGTACTCTCCTAACTTGTTCAGATGTGTTTTTCTGTTTCATGTGCATCCACATTATTTTAATTGGTAGAAGAACTGTATAGGAACTATAACTAATGGATTTGATGAAATTTCTTAGGGTCAGCTGGAAGAAAGAAGGGGTGCTTTGCTGGAATATTGGTTTATAAACCTCTGCAAATAGCTCTAAAATTAATCAAATCTTTAAGCTTGCCAGTTTTTGTTCTGTTCTGTCATCAGTTTGGCGGGGTGTTCGTGCTGAAAGGCTGACAAGTGCTGCAAATCATCACACAGAATGAATGTGGTTTGTACAGGGCAGACCCGAATCTGGAAATTTAGTGTTTAGTGAAACTCAGCTTTTTGCAGTCTGTTCCCAAGATCATAAACTAAAGCAAGCTGTTAAACTTTAGAGAGCAGATTACACTACACATGATACCATTATTGAGACATATAGTATGTAATTGTACACTCATTCAGTCCAAGACTATGCTGATCAAATGATGTGCTTAAGGCTAGGAGGGAAGGGAGGGTTTCCATATGTTTGAGAGTTAGTGTCAGCCGGTGATGGAGAGAGTGTGAAAGAGACATCGCAACAGACCTGAGAATTTGACACATTTGAGAGGGCCTGAGCTATAACCACATATCATAACATTGCAGCTGAAGTACCTCACCACGTCGTTCCAAGTAACTGCATTGTTTCAATAACAATGAAACAACTGCCATGCAACGCCACAGTTCACATAATTATTGACAAATGGGGCAAGATGAAGAAAATTTTCCAGTGCTCTGCCTCTGTCTGGATAAGACAATCAACTTAGCCGTTTGTTGGTTTAGAGGAAAGCCAAAGCTTTCTCAGGTGGCTGGCGATGGTGAACTCAGGGTGAAGGATTGTGTCGCTGACAGTGTAAAACGATCCCCCACTTCCTGCGCAGACTCCTCATAGGCAGCCACAGACTGCAGGAGTGGGCTTCTCAGGAGAGTCTGATGGAAGTTTGAGTGTTCATTCAGTGTGTTTCAGGAAAAGCCTGTGTGCTTACAGCATGTATTTGCGCATTGATTATTATACATGTGGCAGAAGCTTGCAGTGGTGTTCTGAAATGAGGAGGCAAAGTCCTCACTGTGTTTGCGCCTAAGTTAAATTCACAACTTTGGATGGAAACATAGCTAGTGTTTGTTTTGATCAGTCAGACATTTCCCAAAACACTTCCAAATCTTACTTTACACACTTCTTTTGTTTTTATGTAGGGCTAATTATAATTACTAGATACAACCCCTACACCCAATTTGCATTTTTTTTTATTAAGTTTTTAAAAACTTTTTTGCTTTATTTATGAATAATTTTTCCAATGGAGGACATCGCCACCAGGAGGTTTTGTCAGTTTAAGCCCACTTCTGGGGGTTAAATCAGTAGTAAAAAGTAAAGAGAGAGGGAAAGAAAAGAAAAAGAAAGGGAGAGAGAGGATGTGCCTCAGACTTAAGGGGAAAATCAGTCTTGTGGATTTAAGTCTTCTGAAAGACTCTGTGGACTTTGCTTTAGAAGAAACTTCAAACTGGATCTGAAATCTGAGCTCTTTCTGGATCTGTTTTTTCACTTAATCAATAGACTGCTTCTCTCTTTCTCTTATTGAGCTGAATTCACATCAAGACATGAAGAGGGAAAAGAGTTTTGTCTTTAAAATACCATAGCTCTTTGTCATTTTATGTAACTTTATTTGGTCATCATAACTTTTGAAACTACTGTGAATGTGTATCATTCTTGTGGGCTTGTACGTCTGAGGTAATGATTTATTACAGCTTAATTTCCTCACCAGTGCCTTGGACTCAAGCACAATATTTTCATGTTAAAATGACTATGTGTGTGTGGTGTGGTTTCTCCTCAGGGTGTACTCCTTTGTCTGGGTAAATCTTTTTTTCTGTTTCAACCACCCAGAAGAGGCAAATCACATGAAAAACATGCTGCCAGAAAAGACTGCAGGACCTGCACTGTCCCTCAGCACGGGTGAGTGACATCTTCTTCCACCTTCCCCCCCAAACCCTCCCCACACCCCCCGATCAGCTCTTCGGCTTGGATCCAATCTGCTGTCTTTTCATAAACGGAGTCACTTGCTTGCAGCCTAATTGGTCCCCTCCATTATTATGCCGCAGACTGTTTTATACACAGGAAGAGTGCAATTCAATGCCATCTGTTCTGCTCTTCTGCGCTATTTTGTGTTTGTTTTCTTGTTTGTAAATGTAAATATGCTCATCAGTCTCAATCAATGTGGTTTCCTTCTTTCCAAACACTTTTAAACATTACTTGTAATTTTCCACGAATAGGATATAAAATAGGGCCTTAAGCGTTAGATATTTCTAAACTTAATGTCAGTAAAAGGAGTTGCTTAAACTTAAAAAAAATATTGATAGCCAACTTCAAAGGTCAAAAAAATATTATAGATCTTTTATTTTCTATTCATTTTAAATTAGGTTTGGGATATGTCTAAATAGTTTAAAACACAGATTTGTGTACATTAGTAATTCTAGCAATAACATTAAATATATATTTTATTATTATATTTAAAACAATGTTGTAATGAGTAACAAAGTTTCAAATGTCACCTAAATTCGTTCAGAAGCAGCTAAGCTGATGAAGAACAAAATATTTATTAATGTATATTTCCCATACATTAAAGAATGCTTGTGTTTTGATCAGATTAGTTTTACAATAACTTGATGAGCTTGATAAGTTAATTAAGGAATATTTTCGGTAATGATATTAGAATGGTGTATATTAAAAATAGTCAGTTTATTACAATAAATTGAATGATTCAACAAGTGATTTTGACATTGTATAATTTTAGTTGTATACATTTAAGAAGATTAAGACTGTGGAGGTAGGACAGTCCAAAATCATTATTTAGGGGGAAATGCAGACATATTATATATTTAAAACTTGCTACATTTCATGCAGGCTTAATGTTATGTTACATAATGGTTTATCTAATGGATCTTACAAAAAAAAGAGTTATGGGACCCAAAGTGTAATGTATTCATGGAAAGCGCCACCTCTGCTTTTCTTCTCTTCTTTTCTCTTTCTCTCTCTTTCTCTGTGGGCTTTGTGTTGGCTGAGAGACCTTGAGTTTATACAAACACTCATCTTACCACCATGTAGCTGCAGCTGTACAAATGACCATGTTACCTTGTAAATAAATGACAACGTGAAATCCCATCCATATGGCTCCAGGTCAACCACTTAGCTAAAATGATTTACAACCCAAAACAGAGATAAACATTCTGGAGTACAGGTGGTCCACACGTATGTTGTGTGTTTCCTGACAAAGACCACCACTGCTCCCACAAATCACACTCCGGTTGCGGAGGAGTTCTAACCCGGTACCTTTCCTCTGCTCCAGTGCCAGAAAGTACAAACCCATTCTGGCTGTGGTTCTTCCATTTTTAGGCAACGCTTTCCCCCCCTAAAACCCAAGGCATCCATATTTGTGTGGGCTGAGATTTGTATGAGAAAGCTGTAGTCAGCATAGCACATGTGCCCCTTGAACTTCAGCAAAACCTACAAATTTGCCAGAACACACGTCTGATTTCTCTGTTTATTTTGTCAGATTTTGCAAACTTGTTTGTGCTCGTGTCTATGACAACCTTTCCAAACATTGAGCTTTTGTATTAGAACAAGAAGATCGCATCAAGAGTTTGTAATGTTACAACTTTTGATGGTTCCAGTTAAGTGCATAACTGCTCTTTCATTCTCCCTGATGTAATTTCAGTCTCCATTAAAATTTGCAAGCCTCCAGATGTTTCATTTGGCTTTGGTTTTCCACCACTTGATATCAGAGGAATTTATAGGTAAAGACTTTGTGTATATTAAACCTTAAAGTGGTCATATCATGAGGAATTAAATTTTCCTTTGTGCCTGAGAGTCTTCTGAAGCCATACGATAGCTTTTTTTTAAAGAACAGTCTGAAATTTAAGTCATTACCTGCAGAAAATGAGCTCTCAAACCTCATTGGTCACAGAATCACTGCCATGACAATACAATTAGAGAGTTTTAAGAGATTTGAGAGGTCAATGACCAATTAAGTTTGCCATGAATGAACGATTGAAATCTGTCTCGATCCTTCAGTAGGCACCATGTTTGAATTTGCACCGCATAGACTGTAAAAAAAGATGTACGAAGCACCTTCACTCTCCTCCATTGTAGAAAAGTGAAGCCGCCAATGTCTCAATTTGGCGCTGACATCTTGCTCTGATTCAGGACCCGAGTCTGCGCAATAGTGAGCGTGAAGTGGATCCGTGGTATCAAGGCCTTGCCCACACTCCTGCAGAATCTGTTAGTACAGTTTACTGCAGAACAGCTCATGTCGGTGGGAAATAAACAGTTGTGGAAATTAAAGTTAAATTACCAATCTCCTCCTGAAAATCATTGACTACTTCACTCAGAGAAGCTATCAATCTCAGCTGGCAATCATGATGTCACACTCCTATTTGTATAGCATCAAATAACGAACTAAAACAAAACGAACACTTGAACTTGCATCAGCGTGATAAAAACTACCTAAAATGACAGAAACTATCTTTGGAAAACATTTATTTGAAGTGTAATTTGATTGTTTAGTTTGTCTCACATCCCATTAGTTCACATGAAGAGGGTGGGGTTTATGATCTATACTTGGTCCAGCCGATCAAAACATTTTTCAGGACTTGTGCAGCACACTTGGTGAACAGGCATAAATTACCTTTTTTTTTTTTCACCAGACACAACAAAGTTTCATTCTAATGGCGGCACATTGGTTGGATCCTGTGTTCGTGCCACACGCTCCAAGGCAGAGCTTCAGGAGTTGATGGAGAGCTTGCAGCGCAGGAAGTCCGCTCTGGAGGCCAGCTTAAAGGCTACTTCAGACCGCGGTTACCTCACTTTGTCCCCCCCTCCCAGTCCCCACTCGGCTTCTTCCTATCTACAGGACCGTCCACCCCTTTCTATTCGAGTTTCCTCCCCTTACACACCCTCCAGCAGCCTGAGCATGCCACCATCACCCCACCAATCAGAGCACCCCATAAATCCAGTCCCAAGCCAAACCCGTGGCCGGCACCAATGGCAGGACAACCTGTTGATTTGCCACCCTTTAGAAGGACGAAATCCCAACACTGCCAGCTCACTCCTTTCTATGTGGAACGGCCCTTCTTCCTCCTACATGACTGATGCTCTTCCTTCATCCCGCCGAGGTCCAAGTGGTGCAGCCAGCATGCCCTCCAGCCCTCGCTTGGGGCGTAGACTGCTAACACGAGATGGGGAGTCCACTGTTGAACCATTGCTCCGCCAAAGGAAATACTCCACCGGCTCTCTGAATGGCCTAGGGGGACATAGTCGCTCCCTGCCCAGGTTGTATCGAGGAGACGCCCCAATGCTTTCTTTGCCACCCCGGCGTACCACCAAACCACGCCGCAGCCTTCCATCCTTGGAGAAACCACCAGATGTGACTGTGATAGCCAACGTGACCAGCAGTTCTCGTAGGGCCAGCCTTTGCTCTGTGGGATCTGCCCCATGTTTGGATCTAGGAGTAGGAGAAAGGCGGTTGTCATTTGGTAAAGGAGGCCTGGGTCCTGGCATGGGGCCGAGAAGGGGCAGTATCAGTTCTCTCAGTGGAAAAGAAGAGCTCAGAGATTATCATCAGAGACAAAGAGATGAGAGACTTCGAGAACAGGAAGTGGAAAGACTGGTAAGAAGACCTGCACTCATCCAAAACAAACACACCAGGGAGTCTTAACCAGGTTTCAGAATTCTCTGTTAAATCACATATCTCATGATAATATTATTATTTTAATTATTAGTAATTTTATTATATTTTAAATATTTTTTTATGAAATATATTTTGTATGTTATATTATTTAATAATTTATATAATATATTTTATAATATAGTATATCATTAATGCCTTTTAATTACCCTTCATGTTATATTATTTTTTATATTTTTTATAAAAAAATTGAAATTATGCTTTTTATCATATTTTATTATATTATTATTATTAATATATTATGTTAGCTAAAATATAATATATTTGATTAGCAACCTAACATCCTAGCATAACATTGGAGAGGTGCAAACTTGTTAGGTGTCTTATGTTGAGTTTACTTTTGCATCCGGCACACTCAATGTATCTTACTCTTATTGATGCTAATCATTTTAAAGTATATCAGAATAAATTCATAGAAATCAAAAAGTTAGGGAGTTCATTTTTCTTAATATTGTGAAATATTGTTTCAACTTTAATTCCCTATAATTCTCAGCCTTGAATCCAGCTTTTTGGTTTCAGTTCGCATCCTTTGAGAGAATGGTTAGACATGAAAGTGTCAAGAGGACTTTGTTCTGTTCTTGGCCCGGAGCATTATAAGTGCTATTCACTGGATTATTCACACTCTTTCATGTGTTAGAGACTTAATGAAATTACATTCACAGCTAAATTAAACCTTGAGTGTGTATGAACCAGCTGGTAAACACCCGTTAAATTAGTTTTTGCTTTTCACTTAGACCTTTATGAGAACTTGAAATGTTGCCTCTAGGTCACATGATAACTGAGCTAAAGCACTGCAATTGTAGTCAAACCATCTGATCTGATCACAGGGGCGTGTTGAGTGAGTGTATGCGTGTTTGTTTGTCTGTGCAACTAAATTAGTTCCGTTCCACAGGGCCAAATCCCACAACACACTGCTAAGGAGGCATCAATGATACAAATCTAAACAGTGCATTTTATGTATAATCTAATATTTCAAAGATTAAATGATGTTTTTCCGAATATAAGCTGTTTGTATGTAAATGGTCTGAAAAGGTTTAAAGACCAAAGTGCACAACAAATACAATTATTGTCTCCTAAAAACTTAGGTTTGTGTTGCTTTATATTAGATTACAAATAACATATTACGATGCTAAATTAATATTTAAGATTCTGTTTGTTTTTAAGATTTTTAAAAACACCAAACACTGTCCATTACCAGTTTCACATAAAACAAATGATTAATTTTTCGTTCCACTCTAGGAGCGCCAGCGTCTTGAGACCATCCTGTCCCTGTGCTCTGAGCTGGGCCGGTCTGATCTGTGCCAGATGGAGACTGATTCGGGTGTCTCAGCCGTGTCGGACCTGCAGAAGATCAACCGAGAGCTGGAGAAGCTGCAGGTGTCTGATGATGAATCTGTGTTCTCAGACTCTGCAGCAGTGTCTCTGGACAGTGGGTATCTGGGTAAGGGCCGGACAGAGATACTGACTCAGAGACAGCGCAGACTCAGCGGACACAGGGAGACCAGGCCCCAGTCACCCACCACTAGCCTACGAAGCTCAGCTCCCTCGCCCTCTCCACATCTCCGCAGCAAGGTGAGACACTGCACAATCTGTACCTGAATAAAAAAAAATTGTTTTGTGTTTTTTAACATGTTGCATCTATATGTACCTTTACTGATGTCAAACAGTGAATATCACCTTCTGAATTTCACACAACTTATCCAAGAGCATGTTCGGGTCACCCCAAATTATTAAGAAAAAATCCTATTTGTAGGGCCATTTTTTTGTGGTATTATTTTTTAGGACAATTAAGTGCATTATGCCCATTTCTAAATTCTTATATTCTCATTACTGTAATGGAAAATGTATTAATGATATACATTTATTTATTTATTTATTGTGTTTAAATAAATAAAATACATTTATTATACATTTTATAAGTGTATTTAATTATATTTAGTTAATAATTTGTTGTATGTGATGTACCAAATTTTATCTATGTTAAATTAATAAAAAATATATTTAAAATATATAAAATATATATAAAAAATATTTAAAATATAGATAAAAAAGCAAGATTTTACTTCCCTGTACAGTAAATAATATTAATGTAAATTATTATTCCTTTATTTAATTCTGGCATAATTAGGTAAAATAATTAAGTAAGGTAATTAAGTATATTATAATGAGTATATTATCACTTTATTACTAAATTCTCATTATGTAACACATGAATCTAATTCTCATCAATGTAATGTGAAAGAAATCGATATATTATTTAAATTGTAGTTTTATATAATTGTATTTGTTGTCATTTTAGTAAATTCAGGTTTTTAAAAAACTTGCTAGTAATGACTGTTTTTACAGTAGCTTTTGATTTGAGGTTGAAAATGACCATTCATTTTTTCATGATATTCACTCTTCTATTAATTTAATCTCCAAATTACATAGTTATTTCTTGCCAGAGTGATGTTTGTTCTTACTGTATACATCGCCAGTGTGTTCAAATCTAAAGCAGCCAACAACTGTGTGTTCAATATCCCAGATTGAACTAATGATGCAGTGGAAAGTATGCAGTCCTCTTGGATCTAAAGTATGCTAAACAGTTTGGGAATGCTGTGGAGTCTTTATACCTGACACACTCCCTGTTGATGTCTGTTTCAAAACATGCACGACAAAGTGAACTTTGACCTTTTAAAACGCTGACCTCACACAGTTTTAAAACAGATTCTGTCTGCATTTTAATAAGCACATAAGGTGTAATTTCCAGCTCAAGATGGAGACTTTGTGGAATAAGTGTTTTTCCATTGGATACCTATAATGACATTATGGTGTGTTTGAGTTTAATAGACTTTCTCAGGAGAGAGGGGCAGTTATTGCCTCTCCTGCAAGAGTGGAGGAACAGGAAATGACTCTATTCCCGGGTGGATTTGCTGTGTGTGTGTGTGCGTCTATGTGCTCAAGACACATGTGACAGTAATTGTTGGAAAGAAACACAAGGAAAGAATGTAGATCTGCATCTAATTTCTCCCACATTTATCCTCTTCTCTAAAGCAATATTTCTTAAACTCTCATGACAGTTGCTATTGTTGATCACAGTTTTCATTTAAACATATGCACAGACCCATCCGCTGCTAGATATTTCTGGTAATGTCAAATGCATGGAGATCAGACGCCATTATCAGACAGAGGCGGCTCTGTAGTCTTCCATCTGTTGCTGAGCTACATTCCTCTGCAATGTCACTGAAAAACCTTGTGGCCTCAGAAACAGCCTAGTTAACTATCCATAAAGAGCTGTCATGAGGAGCTGGATATTCATTCCAGAGTTCAATCTCATGTCAGGTCTGAATGTCCGTATTTGTTTTTAACCTAATCTTCTCAGATCTTCATGCCCTATCATCATCCAGGACTGAAACCATTCATCCTATAAAGTGCATAGTCTTTTAAAGTATGCCTGATCTCTAATGTTATTTTTTATTTTTCAAAAGCAGGTATCTGAAGACAGGCAGCTGAGGCAGGAAGTGACACGTATAGAAGAGGAGAGGATTCAGGTGTTTAACAACATCGAGGAACTTGAACAGAAGATCCGAGATCTAGACACACAGATGGACGAGTCTATCAGAGAGGTGTGTGTGCTTCAATGAAAAGCTTTGTGTGTTTTAAAGTGAGGTAACATGTTTGATAAGCATTCCTGTAGCTCAAACAGTAGAGCGTGGCGCTAGCAATTCCAAGCTCATGGGCTCGATTCCCAGAAATTGCAAGCCGCTTCGAATAAAAGCATTTGCCAAAAGCATTACTGTAAATGTCTCTTGCAGACTGATCTCTGGATCAAATGAATTTGTTTATTCTGCAACTGTTATTTTAGCTATATTTTTAGATAATATTATAGTATTTATTAATATTTTGAATTAACCTACTTTTATATAGGTAGGTTATATTTAATTTGATATACTATTGTCATTTTTGTTAGTTTTTTATTTTTCTATACAGTTTAATTAAGTAATTTTAGTACTTATTTCAATAAGTTGTCATTAGAAATTAGTAATTCAACTAGTATTTTAAACTTATTTCAAATAGTTTCCATGACAATGTTTCCAATATTACTTTGAAGTTTAAGGTAGGTTTTCATTTATTTTAGCTTTATTTCAATTACCAAAAACAATTTTTTAAATAGTTTTAGTTAACAGTAAACTATTAGTCAACTATTAGTGAACTATCGTTCATTTAAGCCATTAGTCGAGATAAATAGCCTATTCTGCACTCAAACACACACATAAAGCTTGCCGCAAAAGTAATGATTATGAATGTGTCAGAAAAAATAGCAAGGAGCCATTTTAATTGTTTATTAACCCTATAAACCAAGGGTACCGTCGGCGGTATGTTTATAATATATGTGCCTTATAATAAAACACATTTATCTAGGTTAACGTTAGAGCAAGTGGCCATTTAAAGTTGCTACTACTTATGTTTCAAATGATAAGCCATATATGAGGTTGATAGATGTTAGGCGAATGTTTGGATTTCCTGCCCGACATACTGTAATTACTACAAGGACCCGCCGTTAATGTTGCGTCCCTTACGGACTGCGTGACTTCGCTACTTCCTGTGGAGTTTTTTTTTTCGGCGACTAACCGACTAATAACATTTTGGTCGACTAACGTTTAGTCGACTATTAGGGGGCAGCCCTAGTTAACAGAAAGTACACTGTTCTTGAGGAAATAAAAAGTCAATAAACACTGTCTTGATCTCTTCTTAGATGGAGGTGGAGAGAGCTCTTTTAGATGGGGAGCAGGAGGCAGAGGTCACTCAGCTACAGAGCGATAAAGAAATCCTGGAGCAGCTCAATGAAAAAATGGGGAACATGGAGAAAAATGCTCAAAGAAATCATACTCGGGTAACCATCAGGTGACAATGTATTTGTACAGCTTGAAAAGATTGAAAATAGTAAACCTTCAGGACGAAGTCTCCAAAAAGGCAAACAAGAGGGTCTCATTTATCTACCGTACGTAGTGTGAACGTTTTTACACAGAAATCATGATTCCTGAATGTATTGGCACTTAAAGTTTAAACATGTACTCCATAATTAGTGAATTACACCCACCAATATCACATCTACTTTCCAGTTTACCTCTTCCTTGCTCTAACCCAACCTTGCAATTTCTCTATTTCTCTGTCCGTCATATTTGTGTGTCCATCTCACCACTGTGTGCTCCGTATGTGTATGTCATCCATACGCGTCGCCACTGCTATAGGACAAAGCCTGGTTGGAGGCTGAGAGAGTTAAAGTAGAGAGGCTAGCTGAGCTGATTTCAGAGCAGAAGACCCAGTTGGACACCTGTCCTGAAGCACTGAAGGAGCAGCTACAGATTCAGCTGTCCAGGGTCAGTCAGTTACCATGGTCTCCCTCGTACCTTCTCTCACCTATGCGGCCAACTATTCTGTCTCTCACAAACACTTCCTGTTGTGTTTTTTCCTCTCTGCAACAGCTCTGGAAATACCATTTTTTCTTGTTGGTAGGCCTTTCTTCTCTGTGTTTTAACATACCCAAATTTCCTGAGACTTTGACCTTTAGTCACTTTTCTGTTTAGAACAATCCTGTGAATTATTGCTGAATGTTTAGCTAGTTTAGTTTGGTTACACCATGTAAAAATATGCAATATATTGCCTCATGCTAAGTGTTATTGGCTTTTTTTTGGTAGGACACTGAAGCTTTTGAAGCGGAAACAAAGCGTTTTGAAGATTTGGAGTTTCAGCAGCTGGAAAAAGAGAGCCGTCAAGATGAAGAGAAGGAGACGCAGACGCAGCAACTCCTCAGAGAGATTGCAGAATATCAGAGATCTGTTGTCACTCGCAAGGTGTGTGTAGATGATTTTAAACTTGGAGTGTTTGTGTGTGGACAAAGAGCTTTTTATAATCATATTTTCCCTCTGTACACAAAAACTGTTTGCATTATAGGAGAGGCTACTTACCCTGAAGAAGCAGTCGACCCAGATTACCCAGCAGGCACAGCGGGAAAAGGAGAACTTCTTGAAAGAGAAGAGCAACCTCATTTATATGCTGCAAAGGGTGAGTGTGTGTGTGTATATATGCACAGAAATATATTATATATTTACATACAATATTATATACAGTGATTATTATTTTTCTAGCATTTGTTTGGCAACAGTTCTTTTAAACCTAATTGATGGAGTGTGTAGCTTTTCATTTCTTAACACAACCATGTAGGAAGACATATCATGGCCATATTCCAGGATGACAATTGTCAAGATGCATTTGGCTCAAATTGTGAAATAATGGTTGGGAGGAAGCATGAAGAATCATTTTCACACATGAATTGGAACTTCTGATTCCAGAACCTTAAATTAATTAAAAATTCTTTGGGATGTGCTGGATACAGATTGCTTGACTATTGCATTGTCAATACAAGATCTTGACCAGAAACTGAGGCACCTCTTTATGGAAATAAATGTTGTGATATTATTTCCATCAAGAGGTGCATTAGTTTTTGTCTTTCTACACGGTCGTTTAAGAAATGAAATCATAAACTCTTAAGCATTTTCCTATTAAAATTCAAAAAGCGATTTTATTTATTTTGGCCAGGCAGTTTATTATTGTAATCGAATGTATTCATATAATAGCTACGATATTAAACCAAGTGGTATCTGCAAAAAAGACAATACAAGATGATGTTTCTCAGACCTAACTTCTCTATTTATTTATTTATTTATTTATTTATAGCTATTTTTTGCAATGACCTTTAATCCATAATGTATAAAGTCACTTCCCATTATAAGATCTCATTATAGACATGTTCCACTAACTACAAAATGCCCAGATTGCTTTTTGACCTATACATGTATTTCATTTGAAACTTGAAATGTTTTCTTGATAATTGCACTTGTGCCATCTTTCTTTAGTCAATATGACACTTGGTTTAATATTTTGCTATCTAATTCAAGGATATTCATACATGTTTACACATTTCTTAATGGTCTCTGATTCCTCTTCAGGAACGGGAAAACCTTTCATCTCTAGAGAGGAAGTACTCTGAGCTGACTGGTGGTCAGGCATTTCCTCTCAACCCTGTGTCTATGAAGGAGGTATTGCAAACCAATTCTATGAGTAAAGAAGAAACTAAGCTCAGGAATGACCGTTTTTCAATATTGAAAGACTATTTTATCTTTCCGTTTGAATATTCCAGCACTTTCGCACTCTGGAGGAGAGGAGGCGGAGTAATTGCAGTAAAGATGGTGGAGTTCTGCTGAGTGACAGTGGAATGTCCCGTAAAAGAGAGAGGCAGAGCTCTGGAACCTTAAACTCTGCCCTTAATCGCAGTCTGTCTCCCAAGGTCAGACAACAGATACGGCACATCGGAAAAGTATTTTATACAATCTTAAAAGAGCAATTTACATTTCAAATTTCAGTGCACATGGTTTTATGTGGAAGGGAGGTTTAAATGGTTTCTTTTGCTCTGTATTCTTAATTCTGTAGCCCCATATGCCGCTGTCTCAAAGCTCTAGCTGTGGTAGTGTACTCCCCCGCACCCTGTCTGTCACCTCCCGTGATCTGGACACTCGCCGCCTGCTCAAGGGTAACATACTGATTCATCTCATGACACTGACATTTCTACAAGTTTTAAGCATATTAAAAAATATATACATATTTCTGAAATCTGTTAAGTATATTTATTTGTATTAGTTAAACATATCCACATAAATATTATATCAAATTATTTATGTTATTCTCCTTTTCAGTGCACTTTGTGTGTATAGCGTTTTGTTATTTATAGTTATATGTATGTATGTATATGTATTTGTTATTGATATTTGTCCTGAGATCACTCCTTGAAATGTTTTCGATCAGTTTAATAAAAGGAAATATATATTAAATATAAAGTTATTAATTGTTAAAAATATCCACCTTATTTTGCAACACAGAAGCTCATGTTAAAAAAAGGGTGAAGTAGTAAATATAAATGTATTTGTTTAAATATTACATAAATATTACACAAATGTAAACTTGTATAGGACTATGAAGAAACAAATGTAATACTAGTGATTAAATAATGTAATAAAATATATTGATATAACTTACCCCATAATGATATTAACATCAATAATGCCTCAATTTGTGAAGTTTATTGACAGCCGTTTCTTTTTGACAGTTCTAAGCATTTGACATTTAATTGGAAATTATATTATATATCATATATTCATATTATACATATACTCTAACCCTGATAAATGTATAATATAAATGTGTAAATCTTTCTTTATATATTATAAAAATTATTATTAATTATTAAATTAATTATTATTAATTATTAAAATTATATATTTTTTAATTATTTTCTCCTTTGGTCTTGCAGCAGGTCAAATGTATCTGAATGACGAGAGGCAGAGAATGAGTGAGATGTCCAATAGAACGGTTTCTGAGACAAACGTCTTCCTGGAGCCATTCCACTACCTGGATAACGGACACAACTTTGACACAATGAGCGTGGACAGTACAGAAAGCCTGGAGACCAGCATTTCCGCCTGTTCACCGGACAACATCTCAAAGTGAGACCAAGTCTTTGATGAAGATCAGGATAAGTCTTTTCTGACCATTCAAATTGATTTTTTTTTGCATCCAGTTTTTTAGCATTTAGATGTTACAGATACTTGCTGGAAACAAACACACCCCTGCCTTCATTGATCTTCCCTAAAATAACAAACACAATATTTTTTTCAACATCACACACACACACACACCTAGCAAATATGCACAAAATTGTTTGTTTGGGTGTTGATTTAAATTTTACCAGCGTTTCACAAAATCGCTTGGTACACAGTAACATCCACTTTAAATGCAGCTTTATAAAGTAACTCTAGCGTTGTATTGTTGGCATTAACATTGTGTCAAGTAAGAAGTGTGTGTATCTGTATTTTGTGATCTGTGAAAGTTTAAATGTATTTATTACTGTTTATAAGGATCCTGTACAGACAGAAGTCTGCCTTTAAGTAGCCCAGATATACACACATCCTGTCTGAGGAATTTTTATTGCATTCCAAGGTCGTTCCAAGTAGCTGAACCTTAAGATGCTCTGGAACGCATTGCCAAATGAGGTTAAGGGTTTACACCTCTGATTTTATTGGACAATACATTATTTTTATACTAGATTTTTACTAGAAAAATCTTATTAAGACCTGAAAATCATCAAGACCTGAAAACATCAGTTTAAAACGCAGTGTCTAACAAAAAGTGTGTGTGTGTGGTCTGTGCAGCGCCAGCACAGCTAACATGGCGAAGATAGAGGAGATGGAGCGCATGCTAAGAGAAGCTCAAGCTGAGAAGAACAGACTGCTGGAGCACAGGGTACATTGGCCTCTTTTTTAACTTTCTTTCCTCTGCATCTGCATGCTTATCAAAAAAATTCCAATATACAGATTCATGAAATCAAAATGCGTTTTCTTTCTCCTCTGCAGGAGCGGGAGATGGAGTTGCGCAGACAGGCTTTTGAAGACGAGAGGAGGAGGAGGGAGGACTTGGAAAGGAGACTGCAGGAAGAGACAAACCGCCGACAGAAACTAGTGGAGAGAGAGGTGAATCTCTGGGAGAGAGACATGGAGACAAGTGGACATGAAAGAGAGGAAGATTAATCTTATAGCTTTTAATGCAATTCAAAACTCTGATTATGGATGCACTGATTTAGAATATAATCTATTATAAGCTCAAACAACGGATAAATACAAATAAATATTCTAATATAACAATATTTGTACTTCTAAACCTTAAAACCTACTTCTTTTTGTTTTGTTTTTACCAATTTTTGATAGATTCTAATTATAGATGTTGCATCATAAAAGCCTCGATCTGTTTTTTTAAATCTATGACATAAGACGCAGCCAGAATCCAAAATTAACTTTTTGCCATGTCATCATCGTCAGATGATTTTAGAATTTATCATCCAGAAATATATTTTTTTCTGTGACAAAGCCTGTATTTTGCATCATAATTTGTAATGGGGTTATTTTTGTCCTATTATTTATGTCTTCCATATTTATTGATAATATTATGAGTATAAAATGCTGTAGATCCTATACAATAAATGTACCTTTATAATTATTATACATTATATGTGCTTTTTAGGGTACTAGAGAATGCTTTACAAGAGATACAAATAACAAAAGCCAGTAAAGCAAAAGCTTAAAAATAACAAAAGCAATATAATAAAACCAGTAACCCAACATTAATCAGACATTAAAAGCTTATTGCAGATGGTTTTAATTTGATGATAATCAACCTCTAAATATGGGTGGCTGATAAATAAGTGGATCTCTGCCTCTGATCAAATCTGAGAGAGTGTGTGCAGACACACTCATACAATTTTAAGACCTTGATTAATGTTTTCCATTTTGTGTCTCTAGTCTCGTCCTTTGACACGTTATCTCCCAGTGAGAAAGGATGAATTTGACCTGAGAGGTCACATCGAAGCAGCGGGTCACCATCCTGAAACTTGTTTTCACCTAGCCATCACCGAGAAGACCTGCAGGGGGTTCTTGGTCAAAATGGGTGGAAAAATCAAAACATGGAAGAAGCGCTGGTTCGTCTTTGACCGCAATCGAAGGACGTTGGCATATTATGCTGGTAATTACACTGACTTTTTAGTTTGACTTCTCAAGCTTTATCAACAGTGTCTGTGGCCCGCTGTGAATTACCATAGAATATTACATTTTTATTTGTCACTCATTTTATATTTACAGTTTTAAAATGTGCTTACAGTAATGCATTTCTAATAGAGATCTTGCAGGCAAAAGTTCTGAAGAGTAGAAATTCAGAAATTTGAAGCATTTATTTTGGGTAGTGCACTTTATTTTTCAGACAAAAAGAGTGTTTGTTGAGATGTAAACATATAAATCGTCCAATAAAGTATTGTAATTGTCTGCCTTTTTTTTCACCATTTTTGAGTGGTTCATTTATGAACAGGCCACAGATATATTGAATCCAGAATATTTCTTAAATTCCATGGTCTAATTTTTTCCATGGATGACTGTGAAATGTAAACTTAATGAAACTGGATTACACCACAAGGGGGCAACACTGAGCTGTGCCCTTCACAGACACCACAGGAGACAATGGCTACGTTCATTGCAGATTTATCATACAAATATCTGTTACCCACCACTTTTATTTGACAGAGTAACCTTTGTTAAATTGTATTATTAAACGGTAAAATAAAACATAGATGGTTTTATTTTTCTCCAGATAAACATGAGACCAAAATGAAGGGTGTTATCTACTTCCAAGCCATCGAGGAAGTGTATTACGACCACCTAAAGAACGCACACAAGGTGAGCTGCAAAAATAGTGCTCTTGTTACAATTTATAATTTTTTCCTCCCATTAATCTTGTTCCATCCACACTCTTATTTTCCATCAGAGCCCAAACACCTCCCTGACGTTTAGTGTGAAGACGCATGACCGGGTTTATTACATGGTGGCTCCTTCCCCAGAAGCCATGAGAATCTGGATGGATGTTATCGTCACTGGAGCGGAGGGATATACACACTTCCTGGTGTGAGCAGGGCTCATCTGTAACGACATTTAACAAGCCCTGTGACCTTCACAGTTCAGCTCGGCCTGCTGAAAGGATCCGGGTAATGGGTACATTTTACATGTCTTCCTTTCAGAAGAGGTTACACTTTTATAATTCTCTTTTATCCGTACTGATCGTGAAGAGAGCGTTGACTGTGCATTTGCAGTCATTCACGACCTAGTTTGGAAAAACTGGTGCTTTAACCACTGCGTCCCGTTCTGAGCTTTCAGAGGCAGCTTTTGGACTACAAAGGTACCAACTCTCGAATTGTTCAATTCAGGGGTGAGACTTAGAATAGCACTGTAAATAAGAAATCCCTCACTGGTGTTCACATTTCACAAACGTGCCAACTCATAATGAAGCTTTGACTTTTGACATGGACATACCTCAAAGAAATAACTGGTCGTGCTTGTTAAAAATGAGACGTCAAAGTGTTCCTGGTGTGCCATACAGACTCTAACAAACATCAGGGTATTGTTCAGTACTATATATCCAACAGTACCGAACATGAATTTAGAAATGTTATTTCAAATAACATTTGGAAATTTGTTTTGTTAATTGACCTCTATATCGCTATGCAATTTATATGATTCGCTCTTTTACCAAGTGCCTTGCATTTGTCAATATCTGATGAGTATAGCTATATATTTAGAATGACATAAACAGACTGTTTATTATAAGTGTTTTTTTTTTGTACTGACCTATAGAGGGCTGCAGTAATGACATATTTTTGTTGGCCAACGCGGAAGTTACCATCACCCTGGTTCCCTCGACAAAAACACAATAGGATTTTTATTCCAATTTATTATTGCAGAAAATAATGTGACTATCAAAAGTTAATGATTTTTACACGTTTTGTTCATAATGATGTTCTTCACAAATGAACACTACTTTTATGAAATTTGAAGCGTGAATACAATCGGCAGTAGTCAAAAGCTAAACATAGGCTATAAATGAACTACATACAGTCACATGACTTCAACATCACCATCACTAAGCTTCCGCAAACTCTTTCAGTCTTTGTATAAAAACATTTTCCCTGAACTTTTCAGTTATAATATTTTGCAAGAGGGAAATTATAAACACAGCAAGGCTATGTGAGTAGATGAGTTTGCCTGTTCGGCTTATGACGTTTAATGTCACGGACAATCTCTGTAGTCCCATTTAGCCACTTGTTAGCAGCTGCCTTTTCAAGATACATAAAAGTTTTTTAAAAAGTGCTTTACTGATGTATTTTGTGTTGTAGAATCAAACGTGAAAATATCTTGTGGTTTTGTTCACCACAGACCTTATTTCAGGCATTTAACCAAAAACCCATTAAAAAAAAGCAATGGAACCGGAATTGCTAAAATGCCATTTCTTGGGTTTGGCCTACAAAAATACGTTATCCCTGCAACAATCTTATTGTGCCTCCCTGATGCTCAGGAACATTCCAGAAGGAATCATTTAGCACCAAAGACAAGCTGAATTTGTGTTTCAGCGTCATAAGAATGTAATGACGTACACCCATCAGATAAGATGCCATTGAAAAGGGTTTATTTAATAGATAAGGCTTTTAAACAATATAGCACAAAATGATTATTTCCATAATCTTTTTGATTGAATTAATTGATTTCTCAATGTCATTGTGTGTTGCGCCGCAACTGACCCGCAGATGTTTTTACTTAGTGATATATTGAAATGATTGCAGAATTTATTCACTGCAAGAATATCATTTGACCCCTAAGTTGAAAATGTTGATTTTTAAAAGTTTTGTTTTATTACCGCTGAACAAATCTATATGCATGTCTGAATTTATGATTGTGTATGTGATATAATTTTTTTATGTAGGAATCAGTATTATTTCATTTAGAGTACTAGCAATACAGAAATTATGACTATTGGTGTCAAGAAGAAATGCCAGGGTTATTAGGTAAAATGAAGGCACGTGTGCTGTCTGAAAGCAAAACATCTAGTTCAGTGGTTCTCAGGTTTTGTTTCAGAAACCAGATTTTCATACACGCAGATTTAGACATCAACGACAAAAGATACGGGAAGTGTTTTTCTTCCCTTTTTTTTACATTTTTTATCAATCTATTTGTTTTACCATCCAAATGATGTGCTATTTTTATTTGCATATTTTTTTTTTTCTACCATGCCATCATCCCAGTTAAGAACCACTGATTTTTGAAGACCAAACTATCATGTCTGTCATTCAGCCTCATAACCACAGGGCATCTTTTCTGGCAAATACTTCCACATTTTCACTGACAATTTAGGCCGTGAAATGAATGAATTGTAGTTTGCCAGCCAAAAGATCAGTGTTGATGTGCACTTTGAGACTGAACAGCATTTTAGAGGTGCTTTTTCAGCTTTCACTCAGTAGACAATACAGTACATTACTGCATAAGCACAGCAAAGCGTTATATATAGTTCACAATAACAAAAGTACTTATTTAAAATGTATCATGATACTTTTATATTCTGCTTTTATCAGTATTGTTTTAAACCATTCAGTGTTTTTTAGATAAAAGGAATATTTTTACTGTAAGCATGTTTTTTTTTAGCTCATTTAAAATGTGAATCATAATAAAATCATATGTTCGAGTAAACAAGATGTTTTTTTTTTTCTTCATTCGTCTGTATCTTGAAAAGGATGACGATAACGTTGGCTTTGAGCTGTTTGTTTATATTTATGCGTCATTATTTGTGATGAATAACTGCGGAACATGGCTACAAAATGAGACATGAAGCACACATTTCCATCCCTCCTCTCACACCTTCTCACGTACTGTTCACCCAGAAACATGTGATCAAGTGTGATTCAATAAATTCATTACAGCTAGAATGTTCAGTACTGCCCATCTGTCACATACACTGCTAAGTTTTATAAACATGCTACATACAATAGTTCACTTTTAACATTTTGGATGGATAAATTGTGTTACGTATGTAACGTGAGAGTCCATTTTAGAACTCCTTGCCTCCTCACCACACCCCTCTTCTTCCCGGTCCCCCATTGGCTGACCTAGTGAGGTTGCCATAGCGACGTTTTTTCAGTGGAGCATGGATAATTAGCCAAACATCTAACAGAGAACATCTTTTCACTGGGGGTGTTTGTTTATACACCGATAGGGAATAAGACACATTCTGTTGATAAGACTCGTTTTAAAGTATCAGGAGAGTTTATGACAATCCATCCAGCTCACATTGCTCATTATTGTAAAGGGAATATGATCCGAAGGGTATGTAATATCAGGCAACATAGTTAAAATCTTCTGATGGTATCATATGTCTATGCATTTCCACTGGGCCTTTGCTTTGAGATGTAGGAAATGGTGTTTTTTTTCACCAAGTTTCATGTTTCAAAACAAATCTCTTAGAGAGATTATAACGTTAATCTCATGTTTGGATGCACATAAACTGAACGCATATGCAGATAATCTTAAATCACATTTTAATCCCATTCTTTTTGATTGTCTTCATGCGATTCTTTGTCTGCGTGTAATTATAAATATGGCTAGTTGTGCCGTCTGCTTTAGAGGAGGATCACCTCTGGCACTGTCTAGCATGGCTGCATTAGCATTGCCAGACTATATTCCATTAGATTTACACCATTTCATCCTATTTTGAGCTAGGGCTCAAAATAGGACCCTCATGCCAGATTTATCTTGTGCACACATCTTTTTTGCTGCCTTAGATCAGACTGCAGGCTGCGTTTGACATTTTCGCTTTACAATGATTCACTTCAATTTTTGTAATTAAGGCTACGTGATCATCATCATTATTCATGTTCACAATCAGACCTCAGGTTTTGCAGAGTTTGGAGCAGCACATTCTGTGACGGAAAAACAGACCATTTCGTGCGTATGACTTTCATCATCTTCAGACCCCAGGGGGGTGTCGGATCCATAAGCAAGGGACAGTTTCCACTAACAGTGGGCTGCTCTTTGGCTAATCACCTTGTGAAGTGGTGAAGACCTCGTGTTTTTCCAGTTAAACAGTCCTACTGCCCTGGGCTCTGATTTGGACAACAGAGCCTTGTCTGTGCGGTCTCTCCATCCTTTGTTTTTGTTTTTCCTTATGGGAAACTCTCTCTACCTCTGTTCACCCCGTGATGGAGATCAACACCCAAATTAATCTTTGTCCTTACAAATATCAATTGCTGTTGTTTGAAATCAATAGCATGAGTTTCAAAGAGCTCTTACACTCCGCTTTTAGCATTTCTTGTCGCGACACAGCTGTGATGGAACCAAAAGGCTTGCTATTTTCTGCCCTCCCCTTCCTTGTTCTCTCTCCCCATCTGTACCACAATCTCTCTGTCTCATTCTCGTTCTCTCTCTGTGCACCACTGTTCCCCCATTTTAGTGTTCATTCATTCCCTCAATTAAGTTTTATATAGGTTGAGGATCCCCTCATTTAAATGACTGTATCCTCGTTCCTCTTAAACACAGCATAACAACCCATTAGAAACATATAATTTGCATACAGCAGCTGCGTCGTTGCATGGTGGGAATTTCTATAGCGTATTAGCATCTTAGAATACAGCTCACTGACCAGGAAATGCTGACATTCATGAGGTTTGCTATTCAGGTCAGTGGGTTTTTCAGCCCAGCAGCATGGCACTGCAGAGGAAGCTGGGGGTGGGGGTGGTTGGCAGTGGTGGGGGTCTGGGTCTTTATAGTGGAAAGCTCTGTGGGGATCCACATCTACTGACTGTCCTCGAACTAAAGAGTAACATGGTTACATAATGTGACTACAGAGGACAATGTACTGCACCGCCAGTCTCTCACAACCTAATTCTGTCCTATGCAATCGATTCCCATACCATAAAACACCCTGCATGACACTGAAATCGTTCTAGGTATAATCACATTTTATTGATTAAATAGGAAACAATGTGACATTAAGATAATCACACCCACTCATTCACATATACACACTCATACACACAAAAATAGTCCTCTATTAAACATGTGCATGTGATGGCAACTTCGAAAGAAAAGGATCTGTTCATCCAAAACTTGACACCACTGTCATCCATGAAAGTCTTCGCTTACCTATAACACCAACTGCATGTGAAACATCACCTCTACTGTCCTCAGACTTCTTTAATGCAGTCTCACACAAAAGTTCAGTGCAGGCAGAAAGAAAAATCCAGAGTTAGATCCATATGCCTCATGGTTCTTCGATGACATGTTACATACACATTTGTTACAGTTGACAGGCACTGTGTGACTTAACACAGTGTTTAAAAAACAGCGAGAAAAGGACATCAGTGGGGAGAGGAAGAGGAGTGTGATGGCTCGTCCGGTTGAAAAAGTAGGGCATGCGTTCTGCTACATACATTCAAAAGATGCTGTGGAATATCCTGTCTTGGCATGAACTGTACAGGTAAGATATCCAGTTTGTTTGCATACAACACGTGGGAGCTCCAAGAAGACTAACATTGATCCACAAAGTTCACTTGAAAAAGAAAAAAATTGGAAAAAGACACCAGACAAGAAAATCTAAAAAAGAAGGCCAAGTAACAAATGCTACAAAGATCCCTCCATTGCTCTGTAACAAAACATTTTTTTCTTTGTGGCAGTCCAAGAAGATAAGAAAAAAGCACCTTTGTGATGATACTGGGCCCCTCTAGTGTGTTGTAGACCTGGACAAAAACCAGAAGACTCGATGTTGGATTGCTTGTTTCTTCTCTGAGGCTTTTAATCACCACAAAAGACCATTATGGATGACGCCGGAGATAATCGATGGATGCATTTATTGTTTCTTCAGAGAAGGTCTACATGGCTTTGGATTCCAGGTGAGGGCTCTTGTGCTTTAGTGCCTGCCATTTAATTTGCATGTTTGGTTGCCATGGGGATCATTTAGACAGGGCCTGTGCATGTGCATCTGTTCCTGGTGGCACACAGAGTTGAATCCAGCTTCAGTCTGTTCTAGAGTGATATGAATAGAAACAACCAGCTGATAAAATAATTGTGTGATTAACACTGGTGTGTAAAATAGTTCAAATAATGATAACAATCCAGTTGTTCCTGTGCGGATATTTGCTGCAAAAAGGCGTATACCAGGCACAGTGATGCCTGACCAAATATATTAAAAAGTATTACTTGAGAAAACTGTTGCTAGTGGAATGTTTCAGGGTTTTGTCATAGGCAGGATTAGAATGTCAGTTACTTTCGGGTGACGGCAGCTGTAGCTGTTGGTGCAGGCTTATTGCTGGTCCGACGAACGGGCATTTTGGACACTGGTATCTTGGAGCGTGCAGCTTCTGCCCTCCCCTGCACAGAATGGTAGCTTGCAGTAGATCCATGTTTGATGGGGATCTTAGACTCCCGGATTAAACTTGTTGCACCAGCTGCTGGATGTGTCTGGAGACTAAGTTTGCCATCAAGAATGTCCTCTTGGCTGTGGGAGAGGGTTGGGGTGACGGCCCCCGATTCTGTGGAGACATCGCTGAGGGCCTCTTTGCTGCTGCTTTCCCGTGAGAGAGTGAACGGACTTTCCTCTTCATGTACTGGTGTCGGTAGATTTGAGTGGTCATCATCTCCATTTGGCTGGGAATCTCGATGATGCAACTTAGCAGGTTTGCCTCCACCACAAACAGGGATCTTACTTAGAGTTGTGGGCTTTGTTGCAGGGCCCCTTTTCACAGCCTTGCTGATGCTTTGAGTAGCTGCTGAGTCTCTATTGTCAGTTCCTTCTTGTCTTAACGGGTCCTCCCTCAAAGCCATACTGACATCATCTTCTGCTCTTTTTGAAGAAATGAAGGATGGTGTAATACCTGGAGACTTCAGGACAGGAATGTGTGGTGTGGAAGTAACTGTGGGTGATTTCATGGTGGCAGAGGTAAGAATAGGAGCAGGCATGGATGTAGAGTGTGACGGGGCAACAGCAGATGGAAGTTTAGCAACAAAAGCAGCCGTTTCAGAGATGGAGGTTTTTCTTACAGATGTTGTGCCAGTGTGGGTACTAGATTTCGTAGTTTGTCCTGTGGGTAGTTTTGTCTCAAGCTTGGTAATAGGAGCAGTGTTTCGGCTTGTTGATAATCCAAATGTTGTTACAAGTTTTGGTCTTGGTGTTGGTGCAGGGGGTGGGGTAGGTTTACCAAATGGTGGTGGAAAAGGAGTATGTTTGTTTGCAGAGGTAGATGCAGTTTGTTTGGATTCTTGGGTAATGCTCAAAGTGGGTTTTGTTGTAGGGGTTGATACTTGGGTAGGTTTTGTCACAGGGGTTGGGGTAGGTTCAGTTTTGGTAACAGCAGAAGTTTCAGGGGTAGAACTAATTGAGGGGGAGGTTTCAGAAGTAGTGATCGAGAGAGATAGAGGAATGAGTGTAGAGGTTGGGATAGGTTTGGCCATGGGGGTAGTTGTGGAGCTAGATTGTGTGGCAGGTTTGATTTCAGGGCTAGATTCAGGGGACAGGGCAGGTTTAGCTGGGGAAGTGATAGGTTTGGTTGTAGGGCTTGATAAAAGGCCTGGGGCAGGCTGTGTAGTGGAGACAGATGTAGGGGTTGGTTTAGGTTGGATAATTGGAGTAGTTGAAGTTGCATTGGCTTTAGGTATTGGGATAGGTGTTGGTATAGGCTGGGTTATGGGTGTAGCTGATGATGTAGGGGTGGGTTTAGCGAGAGGGCTGGATGTTGGGGTAGGGATAATGGGGCCAGTAGGCATAGACGGTGACATTTTGGTCACCGAAGAGGACGTTGAGGTGACTGCAGGTTTTGTCAAAGGGCTGGGAAAAGGTTTGGTGGTGGTGGGTGAAGGGGTGGGTTTGGTTGCTGAGGTAGGGGAAGGTTTGAAGGAGGTGGTGGGGCTTAGAGTAGAAGTAGGAGAAGGACTAGGCTTTGATCTTGTAGAAGTTGTAGAAGATGAAGTCTTCTCAGAATTATCCACTTTCTGTGTGCTAGGTGCTCCTTCCATTCTACTGCTAGCTTTGACCCATTCTGCCTCAACATCTGCTACAATATCTCCACATGCCGTCAGTGAATCAAAGCTCAAAATTGATGAGATATCTCCGAGCAGTGTGCTCAAGCGTTCATTTGGAGGTTTGTTCACCCCGCTCATCTTTGCAGAGTCCTCAGATGACGTAGGGCCATCTTGTGGTGTAAGAAGCTCCACAGAGCGAGGCGGAGGCCCAGGTGTTAATGTGAGACTCTCCTTTATAATCTCAACACTGTTGGAGCGGGAAGCAAGAAGGGGAGGGCCAGGTTGAGACTCTTCCTCCTCATCATCCTCCTTCTCTTTACCATGCCAGCGTACTGTACCAAACAATCCCTTTAGGCCCTTCCGTTGGCGTCCAGGCCTCTGAGACTCGGTCTGAGCCTGCCGTTCTCCCGTCAATCCCCGCCGGCCTTTGCGAAGCATGTTGAGGAAGCTCAAAGACTTGGCAGAGGTGAGCGAAGTGATGGAATGCCGAGTAGGGGTGGTTTCTGAAGTCATGTTTCCGCTCGTGAACTCCTCCATTGGAGGAGCGTCCTCCTGTTGACTCTCATCCTCCTGGTCAAGATCCACCTGCTCTGCCTCCGCTTCTGGGGCAGTAGGCTCTTTTAATCCATCCAGGGTTTTGCTAATTGATGGCGGTGATTTAGGGCCTCCATCTCCTTTCCCACGCATGGAGAAGATGCTAGCGACGCTGCTCCCAGGCTTCCGCTTGCCGAACAGTTTGAAGGCTTTTCTGATTTTACCTGGAGGCTGAGGGTCACATGGCGGTGGTTCACAGCTCTCAGACTGTGCATCCATATTCCAGCTCCACTGCAGTGTGTCCTTTCCTTCGCCTCGACGTCTCGGTCTACCCTCACACTTTCTCTCTTTGTAACCTCACGCTCAGATGAATGAAATATAACTGATAAGAATAAATAAACAAATTACCTTTTCCCTTTATATTTCTATAGACCGTTTTTGCTAGCAATGTGTATCTATCTCCGTCTCCACTCTCGTTACCTCCCTCTGTCTATTGCTCTTTTTTTCAAGCGCTCCCTCTTTCTCTCTCTCGTTCTGTTCCTCCCTCTCTAGCCTCCGCCCTCCCTCTCCCTCTCTTTCTCTCTGTTCCTCTCCTCTGGCTGCTCCAGCTGGTCACCATAGCAACTGAGGGTCTAAGCAGCCTTCGTCAGCAATGGAGCAGAGCCAGGGGCTGTCATCATCCTACCCTCTTTCCTTCTTTCTCTCCATCCACTCCCTCTTTTCATCCAAGTGTTCCCATCTCTCCCATCTCAGTTACTCATGCAGATTTATCCTTCCTATTTTTGACTGTTCTCTTGCTATCAGCTTCACTGCTGCGTATGGGACAAAGGACAACACAGCCAGCAACTGGCTTTGTTACAGCATCCCTGCGGTGATAGATTTACAAACAAGCTGCTCAAAATATCAATCTGATCTGTATGTTACCAAGCCTGTGTATTGTACATTAAAGGGAGGACATATTGGAAGGGTGTTGAAATTGTGTAATGAATATGGCTTTGATCGGTGTAAACTGTCGAGACTTAAACATTTTCCCCATAATTTCCCTCTCTTTCCCAATCTCTTGTCGTCTCAAATTCACTGTCTTTCTCTAATAACCTTCCTTCTCTTCTTATGCCCCTCCCACTCAACCACCCACAATCTCTCTCCCACACACACATAATTCCCGTAGGAATTCTCATCAGTACATGCTCTTGTAGCCCATCCTTTTGCTTGTCACGCTTATTTTGCTGGGGTCTTGAGGACTCCAGTCGTTAGAATTTATTTGTATTTATCATCGTTCCTCTCATCATGAGTTTGGCCCACCTCTCCTACCCAGTATCTTCATCTCTGCATCAGTGTCTCTGCTTTCTTTCATGGTCTCCCTATTTTGAAAGAAATTCTCTCTCTGTTTGTCTCTTTTTTTTCTTCTTTCCATTTACATGAGATCACATACCACACCCATCTCTCTTCTCCGGCACATCCATTTTTTATGTATATGAGCAAAGTGGATTTTGAATGCACTTTAAAAAAGTATGATTACGTAGCATGATTCTAGGTAAAAAAAATTTAGAGTTCTGCTGTAGAATATCAGATTTTTATTTTGAATATGATTGTTTTCATTTGTTTAGAAAGCCCATATATTTCAGAAAATCATAAATGCATTCATCTAATTATTTGAGAGAGCCATTTCTTTGAAAAAAAACAACCCTTGTTTACTTATATTTTCTAACTGAATTATTTCAAATATGAAATTGCAAAATCATTTATTTATTTTCCTTTTAAAATTTTAATTTAATTGTGTATTTTGATTATTTTTACAATAAGTTTTAATATCTCGCACTCTAGACTGTTGTGTAATGTACTTACCTTTTTAATTTAATTTTACTACACTTTGTTATCGATAAAGAGTTTGGAGAAAAATTAAGTTTTTGTCTTGAGTACACCACCAAGTGACCCAGGACCGCCACTAGTGTCCCCTCTGAAGTTGGTGTATGACACCCCCTCTACATCCATGTATACATTTACTTTTCTGTCCTTATCTGCACGGTATTCTGTCTTTTAAAACAGGCCTCTTTCCTCCTTCCTTCACCTCATTACAACAAAACAATGAATTCATTCATCCCTTAAGTGGTGCTTTCATTGGGGCTCACTAAACAGGGGTGACTCGCCAGACAGAACAACACATTACTGAGACTACCTATCTCCTTCCTATTAGAGGAGGTTCAAAAATAATTAAAGATGTATTGTGATGTACATCAGAGTGAACAAAAATGTAGGGTGGGGACTTGGTTCAATCCATGGGGTGTTGATTGGTTTAAAAGCCAGGCATGCGTCACCTGAGATAACTGTCAAGAAGGCAGAGTTATATTGTTTATAAAAAATGAAAAATAAATGAAAACATATAAAAAAAAATTGCAAAAATTGTAAATAACATGCATGGATGAATAATTCACAATATAATAACATCCATTTAGAAAATAGGGTGAAATTTCGCTTAATGCCGACTTTAAAGACAAGTTTCTGCTGTGCTGCAAATTGTTTTTGCAGAATTTACAAAATTCACAGCTAGGCCACCCAGAGGAAGAAGGCTAGTTCAGCTATATGAGGGTAAGATTAAGAATTTGGGGGGTTTTCAGAGTGAGTTTAGATTTCAAGCATTGCATATTTTAATTGTGCAAGCTAATTTATTATTATTCATCAATTAAAAACTATACTGATAACCTTATATATCATCCAAGTGTGTAGGTATACAAACCACTCAGTCACATTAGTCAATAGATGCTCAAGACTGCTTTTAATTGTATCATCTGAAATGAATCTGTACTGAATATAAGTCACTATAAATTTAATAGGCTTATAAAAAGGACTCATTATATTTACATAAAGAGCAGAGCACAAAGAGAGTGAGACCGTGTGTGTGTGTGTGTGTGTGTGTGTGTGTGTGTGTGTGTGTGTGTGTGTGTGTGTGTGTGTGTGTGTGTGTGTGTATTGATCAAAAACAAGAGTTCTAAATCAGGCTCAGCACAAGATCTTTTATCACACGTAAGTGCAGGAATAGACAATTTGTTCTTTGTTTTGTTGGTTCCTGACAAACTCACTTCTGAAACCTCCTGAAGAGAAGAGCATATGGAAAGAGAGGACTGGGAGTCTGTTTTCTATAGTGCAGAGAAATGAACCACATCTGGCATCAATGTTGGAATTCCCCCTGCAGGACATGGCACAGGGTGGAAAACGAATCTAATAAAACTCACAAATAAACCGACTATCTAGCCCACCTAGCCAGCAAACTGACAATGACTCAAATTAAGCACAAATGAAAAGTACCACATTGAAGAAGGTGACTCTTGGGTCATTCAGTCTAACTCATTAATAGATTAAATTTATCTGGGTGATTCAAATCCATCCAGACTGTAATATTGATTTTTGCGTCCCACGCTCAAGTCCTCTCACCCCTTCAGACTGTCTCAAGAGGAGACCAACAGTGATGCTGAAACTACTGCGCTGCTTCCCTCTGCTGACGTGATGGCGAGTTGCAGGAAAATTACAAATATATATAATTACTTATTTTATACTTTTTTAGTTATTAACTGAAATGTCTTATTTTAAATAATACATTGGAATGTTTTGCTTGGACTAAGCCGGGATTGAGTGGCATTGTTTGATGGTATTGTGACTGTGAGAGTATTGAGTGTGTAGCCTATATGTGGGCAAGTGGATTGAGGTGTTTTTAGAGTGTATAATGCTAATTAGTTCATTGCATGGTTCTTGTAATTAATAAATATTCAGATTATTGTGATTATTGACTGACCGTATTGTCTATTTCTGTTTGTGTTTTTGTTTTTCTGTTGTTGCTGCTGTAATACCTTTTCCCCTCGGGATTAAATCTGAAGATTAAGTCTTACATTTTTCCCATCATTTACTCACCCTAATGTTGTTCCAAACCTATATGAGTTTCTTTCTTCTGTTGAACACAAAAGAAGATATTTTAAAGAATGTTGGTTACCTGACGGCACCCATTGACTTCCATAGTATTTTTTTTCTATATGGAAGTCAATGGGTGCCGTCAACTGGTTATCAATATGAGAGTGAGTAAATGATGACAGGGTTTTTATTTTTGGGTGCACTATCCCTTTATAATAATAAAGAGTGACTAGTCACCATGATATCACAATAGATCATTCTTGTTTTTTAATGGAATATAAATTATTTATTCGAAACAAGGTGCACATCATTATATTTTTTAATTCATGTGTCATGAGACGTGACAAATTCTCATAAAATATGAATTTAATTAGCCTAGTGATCATAGTTGAATAAAATAACAACAATGTAACACATGTAATTAGCCTAACCAAGTGATAAAAATAAAAACAAATTAATAAACGTTCGACGTGCACATTTAAACAGCCATAAGCATGTTAACTATGAAAGTAATTTTTAAGAAGGCCTATTAAGATACATATTTTTTTAAAATAAAATAAAAATATATCTATTAAATAAAATAAATATTTAATTAAATAAAAAAAACTGAATTCATCACTAAAAAGAGCATTAGTTTTCTGAAAACACCACTGTACATGCATTTTATAAGTAACACACAGCAAAACACAATAAAGAGGGGTTTAAACTCTCACGTCAATAAAATAAATAACCTTTTTAAAATAAAAGAATTTAAATAAACTGCGATTATTAGATGCAAGGAGGCAGAATGGCAGAAAGGTGAATGCTGATTTCAGTTGGGTTCCTAGGCTCGGAATTTGCACATAATAAAACAAAACTACATATGGGAGGAAAATGTAATGTTCATTGTGTTATTGATTTTAAAATTAAATACTTATCGCTTAATTGGACGATAATGGGGAATTAATGTGCTGCCTGCTGGTGTTAAGCAGCTCTTTGTTTTGCTCCGAGCGCGTCGATCGGACGAGCCTCGTTCCGTGACGTCACCGACAGACACCCTTTACGAGGGTCGGATTAAAGATGGCGCCCTCTCAGGCGGTAAGATGCTGTCAACGGGGCTTATCCTGGATACCTGTGATTTTTATCAACCTGGTCGTGTGCTGGTCCTACTACGCTTACGTGGTGGAGCTCTGTATATGTAAGTTTCGACGCTAGTAGACTTGGTAGAATGTAACTCAGTAGATAAAAGTTGATGGCTAGTTGTTACAGCTGTGGTCAGGGCAGGAAGTGACAGTAACTGACTGGTACCAGATATGAATCGAAATTTAGCTCGCTTTCTTTGTATAGCCTAATATTTATTTATGTGCATAATTCACATCGAAAGCCATGAATGAACTGGTTTGGTTTCAGTTATTGTATGTAAGTTAGGCTACTGTGTTAATTCAAGCTCGAGCGTTAAGCCCAGGTGTTAAACTGATTGAGAGGCTTGATTTGACAAGCTGACGTACTGAAAAGAATGGCGAATATATTATTAATTTTCAGTAACATAAAGTTCACTTTAATCTGATCGAGGTATGTCTCGGAAGATTTCTTATTTATACATTGTTTAGTTTGTCAAACAATGACAGCAGTGTCATGGTATGATATATGTCTTGTATAATTATAGTATATCTCATTAATTGTTAAATAGACTTAAAGTTTCGTTAAATCCACACCGCAGGACTATTTAAATGGACAATTAACCAAAAATGAAAAATTCTGTAATTTTTTTTGCATTTTAATGGTGAACTCAAGTGAATAAATTATATATATATATATATATATATATATATATATATTTAGGTATAAAGTGTGAAACATAAATGGCTGAAAACATATATGCTGTTTAAGTCTGTAACTACAGCTGTTGTTAGGCTAACCACTTCACAGTGATCGCTGCACTCTCTGTAGTTCCACCCAGTTATTACTTTCCCATCAGCCTCTAAAAATACTCACTTCATTGTGTGTTCCGGTCCATTTATTACCCTAGTAAAGTGCAGTGATATATTGTAAACTCTTCGTTATTGATTCCCCTCACTTTTTTGCTATAAAGGTTTGTAAATCCTTTTAGAAATCTGACGGGATGACTCTATAAGGGAGAGTTGCAAGTAAAATCTCAAGTTAACTTTTGCTCTGATGTTGAGTTTGAGTTGAGTTCACATAAAAGATGAATTGACATTCATATGATTCACATTAAATCATAAGTTAATAAAATAACAACACAATGTAACACCAGTGAGACATAAATTAACCAAGTGGGACAAAATGGAAATGATTAGATATTAGACATATGTTGTGCACATTTAAACCTCCTACATACTTTGACATTGGAAGTACTTTTTGATTATTCAAATAAATAGTTAAACATTTATTGAAATAAAAATACATGTATTTAATCAAAATAATTATTTAATGAATAAAAGATTTCATCACGACTTGTCAGTCACTTGAGTCGTCATGACAACCGGGCTTCTCCATCCGTGATGGACACAAGGCTCTCTCTGACAGCACTCTGCCAGATGGCAGTACCAGTCGCCTGGCGCTCTGGCCTAACTGGAGGGAACTGGGCGGTTGGTGGCTGAGAGGGCATTAGCAGTATCCCAGCACTCAGCAGATGGCTTTGTGAATCAGGCCAGTTGTTCTTGATGGGATTGCCGATTGACCTTTGCTTCTTTCTCTCTACAGACACAATCACTAACACAGAGGAGCAAGGTAAGAGGAACGCCAGTGAAACCAAGTGCACAATATTGCAAAAGCAGTTAACAAATTCTCCTGTTGGCTAATCTGGCCTCCTACCGTTCTTAGTCACATGTTTTGTCACACCAGAATGAAAAAAACATCCCATTTCTGTTATGAAGTAACATAGTTTTTTTTTTTTTTGGTTTATAAAGTAAGTATGAATTGCCGTTTGTTTTTCTAAAATTCCCCTCATTCTGTTTCTCTCGCAGTTTTTTATCTGATAGTGTTTCACCTCTGTTTCTTCATGTTCATATGGTCCTACTGGAAGACCATCATTTCCAAGCCTGCCATCCCCTCAAAAGAGGTACTGTCTCTCTCTCTCTTTGTGTCTTTGTTCGCATTCCTTTTGCCTCAGGGCCCAGGTCTTGCTTTAAGTTTAGAGATCGAAGTGGTGGCCCAACAGTATATCATATTTTAATGTTTAATGTAGTCTGTCCTGTATTTTATTTTACATAACTGAAACTGTAGTTCAGTTTCTGGATTTTGAGAATGAGGGAAAGTTGTACTGTACAACCTGTCCATGTTGCCACCTGTCTAAACTCATTCTTTCTACCAATCGACCGACAGATACATTTGTATCAGAGTATCGTAGAAATTGGTAGCAAAACGCTTTGAGGTTAAGAACTATTAAGAACTTTGTTTAATATAATGTTGGATAGATTTTCCTTTTTTTTTTTGGTTAGTTTTATTGGTGGTTAGCCATTTTATTATTTGCTTGTAGCATTGGTCACTGGAATCACTGGTCCAATGTTGTTATTGCTTACTAAAATAGAAACCATTAAAAGAAAAGAATAAAAATTAAATAATGCAAAAAAATTAAATGAAAATTATGTTAAAATACGTTGCCTTTGAAGGTTGAATTACTAAAATTACATTCTATTATTGTATACTAAAATAACACTGCACCGGTCTAGATCATGTTAGTCTCAGACGTGGCAGCCATTGTAAGTTCACAAGACCGAAAGTGCAAATGAAGCCCTATTGCCAAGACTCTCAGGTTCTCATTTCACCTCGGTCATGGGGAGCAAAATATTTATCATACTGTAATGTGTGGGTGGTTATGTTCCTCACATCTGGAGGAGGAGCAGCAGAAGAGGGAGCGTTTAAACTCTGGCTGCTCTGTAGTTTTATTGCCAAAAAATGTAATGACAGAGAAGAGAAGAGGAAGAAAGCCAAGAAAAATGATGTTTTTGCATTTTTTACTGCCTGTGGGGTGTGTGGCGTGGTTTAGCAGTTAGTACACATGCTCTAACACACTGAGCTCATTTGGACAGTGCCAGTCAAATAATTTCTTGTCATGTATCCATTTTGCCAATAAAAATGGCAAAAATAGTATTAAATTTAGTAATATTAAAAAGTTATCAGAAAGTTTCTGCTTGATTTTGGTGGCATATGCAGATTCATATTAGTCTATTCACACTCACACTCACAATCTTACATCCTGTTGTCTCTCTTAGTTCTGTCTCCCTAAGGCTGAAAAAGAGCTGTATGAGAAGGAGGAGAGACCAGAGGCCCAACAGGACATCCTGAAACGAGTGGCCAGAGATTTACCCGTTTATACACGCACAGGATCTGGGGGTGAGCTTAAAAAAATACAACGCCATTGAAATCCCTCGTACTTCTTTCAAATGTTCTGCAGTTAATTCAACTCCAAACACTAATACTTTGTTACTTTTTGTTTTTATAAATGTATAACTACATGTGTAGTTTTAAAGTTTGCTTCATTTTTACTCAAACTGTTATTCTGATAAAATGTGATATTAAATGCTAGCGATCTCCGACTTTTGTACTCCACTGGTATCTATTTGCATACTGGAGTGTGATTGGTTGTCTTAAGTATATTATTAGGCTGGACAATATATCACAATATGAAATGTTAACATCGCATTTCATGTATATCATATAGCAGAGAATAGACTAGGCACACAACTGTTACTTACGTGTGACTTGCTTGGCCTTAAAAATAGTTATTAAGCACAATAAGCTGTGGAAAACAACTCATTGTGGGACTCGCGCTCTCTGACACACACCCGAAGCGCACGGACAGCATGCGATCCCAAATTCAGTTATATGAATGAATTAATAATAATTCGTTACATTTATATAGTGCTTTTCTCGCCACTCAAAACACTTTACATGGAGGAGGGAATCTCCTCAACCACCACCAGTTCTCTTTCACATTGTTGTGCTGGTTAATATTTTTGTGGAAACAGTTGATTCAGTTTTTAATGTCACTTTTGATCAGTTTAATGCATCATTGATAAATAAAAGCTTTACTACAGACTTGCTGACCTCAAACTTTTGAATGGTTCGGTATCTATATACTAGTGACATACAGTTCGGAGTGATTAATTGATGAATTGCTTCTGAATTCTAAATCCTCTTCCCTCCTCAGCTATCCGTTACTGTGATCGCTGTCAGCTGATCAAACCAGACAGATGTCATCACTGCTCTACCTGCGACAGGTGAGTCCAGACAAAAAACATAGTCTATAGCCGCGTTTCCACCGAAATTACCCGGAACAATTTGTCCCAGGAACTTTTTTCCCAGGAACTTTTTTTGCCCCAGACCGGTTGCTTTCTGCGTTTACACCGCTGTCTAAAGTACCGGGAACATGGATTATAAACTGCGCGCAACTGCACCTCCCAGTCTGCGATGGACAGTAATCAGTTTTGAGCGCCACATTTATAATAAGTATGGAGGAGATTCAAACTGTGCTGTAGTTGTGTTTGTGATGTATTGCGGACATTGAATGTGAGATGGCTGGGACAAACGCGCAGAAAATTTCCTGTTACACAAATACACTTAATAAAGCCTGAACCCCGTCGTCGTTCCAGCTGTTTTTTTTATTAAATTCGATATTTGCAGACAGACAACTCTTACTGCATGAAGCCACGAACCGCAATAGATTTTTAAAAATGCCGGTTAAAATAGAATGCTGCGTGGAGTCCTCCAGTCAAAATGCGGCGTGAACACAACCAATCAGCATGTTCAGCGCACAAGTCCCACCCCCGAAAGTTCCTGAACTTTGAAAAAGTACTACCTCGCCAGCAGGGACTTTCGGAGGGGGAAATATTTACCCGGAACTTCATTTAGACCCTGGTTCCCGCGGTGTAAACACACCGAGTACCACCCCAAAGTTCCTAGTTCCTGGGGAAAGTTCCCGCAGTGGAAACGTGGCTTATGTCGGAAATCACATACTCTGATTTGGTACTTAATTACTTCACGACCGCTTAAAACAAGTATGTTGTATGTAATCTGGACGTACTGCATTCGTCATGTTGTCCTTATCACGTGACCTACCAGCGTCAGTTGCATCACTTCACTGTCATTTATAAACCCTCTCCTGTGGCCTCATGGGATAGTAAAGTGTCCATCTTATGCACAGTTCAGAATCTCACCAGAAGTAGTAGGTCATCCGGGTACTTTTTGCCTACTTTTTTGAAATTATTTTTTTAATGAATACTGTGAATTCGAACATATTTCTTTTGTCGCATACTGTTTATCGCCTGCTATATAGTAGGGAAGTATGCCATTTCAGATGCTGCCATAGTTATTTTGTATGTCTTGGATTTTATTTTGATCCTTTTTGTTTTTCCCAGATGTGTGCTGAAAATGGATCACCACTGTCCATGGTACGTGCATCCGGAGCCGCGATCAGTTTATTACCTTTAGTTATGTTGTCACTTTTGTGCTTGAGCTACTATGCAGAGAGGTAATGACTCTTTGCTGTGTCTTTCAGGGTTAATAACTGTGTTGGATTCTCCAACTACAAGTTCTTTGTGCTGTTCCTGGCATACTCTATGCTGTACTGCGTCTACATCGCCGCCACCGTTTTGCAGTACTTTATCCAGTTCTGGACAGTAAGTCCACACATTCACACAAAGACATCCGATTCCTCTCATTTCTCACACTTCTTGCTTCTCACCTTGTGCTATTTCGGAGCGCCAACCTCAGCGTGTCTCTTCATCTATCTGTTTTTCTGTCTGCATGAAAATGAACTGCAGATCATCTAAACAATTATGTGAAACAATGTACAGTCAGGTGGTAATATCACAAAGATAAATAAGCGAATTGCCCTGTTTGGGGTTTATTCTATTATTTTAGATTTATTTAGTTAATTTTATCCTGCTTAATTACACAGCTACATGCTAAATAAATAAGTATTATTAAATTATAAATAAACATTGATTTTAGTTTAATGGTGTGTTCACACTTGTAGTTCGTAAAAACGTTCGTAAAACTTTTTTCAGTCCTGGATTTTTATTTTTTTAGGTTTTAGTCATGGTCCGCTTAGTGTTGAAAACAATGAACCTAAACGCATAAGGATATGTTCATAACCTGATTGGTCTGCTTTTATTATGTATATTTCACAACGGAATTTATCGAACATTTAAAACAATGCTGTGCGCTGGGCTAAATGTGCCCGTTGTATGTGCGTAGCCTACATGTGATGGTATTTTGACCAGTTGAGAACTCGTGAAGAGGTTATAAAATGTGTAAAGGAGTCAAAACAGTTGCCGGAATCCCTCCGTCACACACACAAATGAAGATCTGCTGCGAGGAGACACGGTTCTGATGCCTGTACTGAACTGAGATGGGCAACATCACTACTATGATGAGAAAAAACAGGTACACTTGAGCATTCTGTTTTAGGGGCGCGTCTTGTGACATCATGTCCCGTTTTTGGTTCGTTTACATGTCTTGTTGATATTTCATTCGAGCCACACCAGAGTTTGTTTGGAAGCTTTTCAGCGGTCTCGGTCTGCTTGTTTGGTGCACACCAGGGTCCGGATGGCAGCGTTCACACTTATTCAAATGAGCCGCACTAATAGAGCAATCGCAGCCGGGGTTCGTTTTAATCGTACCAAACATGCCAAGTGTGAACACCCTAAAGGTACACTGTATCTTTCGGCCCTCTAGCTGTTAAAAAACAAAACTGCATGCATTTTGCGGACAAACATTGTTTTTTGGTTGTGCTTTGGATTTGAGTGACTCTGCTTATGAATATGGTTCTTTCTCATAGCTAAAAGGAGAGATTATCTTATTTCACAATATTGTTGTTTTAAATGAATTTTTGATCAAATAAATGCAGCCTTGCTGAGCATGAGACTTCTTTAAAAATATTTTTTTCACAAACCCCAAACTTTCAAACAGTAGCATATACTATGTGTTCATTTATATGCACCAATATAATATATTTCTATTTTTTTCACTAAAACTTTTTTAATATTCTTAAATGCTACGCGAGGACCTTTGTGTGTGCATGTCTATTTTTGAGACACCGAAAGATGGAAGAAAATGTGTCTGCTTCTAACATTCTGTCTGTTTTTAACACTTTGTCTGAAGCTTTGCAGACGGAGGGCTATAGAGCATTGCCCGGAGGTAAACCACTCATGCGTGCTTTGCACTGTTTTGACTGTTGCCGTTTGTTTTGTGTTGCACTGTTGAATCATTTTGCTTTGCATTCTTTTACTGATGAAAATAACCAGTAGTGTTGCTATAAAGAGTGCAGTTTAGCATATTAAACTATACAGACGCTTTTTAGAGGCACAACAATCAGCTCTTACCAGACATGGACGTTAGTGTGGACGTAGTTGGATGAACAGGCTTTCTTGAGCTCTGCAACTACATTAATGCCAGTAAACGATTTGGGCATCTCACAAAAAGGTGATGTTTTTTTTGAAGGTTAAAATATTTTTCCTATCTTAGCTTAATATTCAGAGACAGCTTGACAGCAACATTGGCTAAACCAGTGGCGGGACTATATTTTCCGGACCAAACCGGGGAGTGTCTGTTATTTTGTTTACTGATTCTAAAAAATGTCACGCTTCACATAAAAAAACAAAACGTCTGCCTATTCAATTTATTTGTAAACACATTTTTTCGAGCAGCTTTACAAAGAATAGCACCTTACCTGTGAGAGGGTCTTGCCTGAATATGCCTTAGTAGTGTAATGAAATGCTGATCTACAAACTAAATTGGGATACTTCATGTTTTTTTTTTTCATTGTCTCACTTTCTACTTTCTTACTCAACAGAATCATCTGCCGGACACTCATGCAAAGTTCCATGTGTTGTTCCTGTTCTTTGTGGCGGCCATGTTCTTCATCAGTATCCTGTCACTCTTCAGCTACCATCTGTGGCTGGTGGGAAAAAACAGAACCACTATAGGTAAGGTGTTAGTATTGCCTGCTCCTTTCTCTTCCTCTTCCTTTTTTTGTGTGAACTTTTTCTCCTCCTCATCCTTCTTCCTCATCTTCTTCCTCCCCTTCTCTTCTTTCTCCTCTTCCTTTTTCTTCTTCATCTCCGCTCCTTCTCTTCTTGCTCTTTCTACTTCCTTTCTTCTCCTCCTCCTCCTGCTTCTTTCTCTTCCTCTCCTTCTCTTCTTTCTCCTCCCTTTTCTCCTTCTGCTTCTCCTCTTCATCCTGCTGTTTCTCCTCTTTTTGTTCTCCTCTTCCTCCTTTTTCTCCCTCTCCTTCTCCTCTTCCTCCTCTTGCTGCTGCATCTGAATCTTTCTTCTTCTCATGCTCCTCCTTTTTCTTCCTCTCCTCCTCCTGCTTCTCTTAATCCTTCACCTGTAAAGTTTAATTAATCTGCAACCGTTGATTTTTTTTTTTTTCATATTTTTTCATCTTTTTTCATTTTTCATCGTTTTCCTTAGCCATTAAAATTATTATTATTACTACTACTTGCTTCTCCTTATCATAAGCTGTTTAATATTTGTTTATTACATTGCGATTGTTTTTTTTCTTTCGCTTCACTGCAAACACTAAATACAGTTATCGCTTCTTTAGTTTGCTTCTTCTAATTGCTTCCTCATCGTATTCCTGTCCAGGTTCATATTCTGCTTTCCCTGTCACTCTTTGACCTGCTAGTCCTCCTATCTCTTAGTTGCATATTGTGACCTATGTTGCGTCATTATCTTTTACTGACGGAAAATGCAGTCACATGTTCAGACAACAAATAAAACTTTGCTCATAAAAGTCAAATGTAAATGAATGTGGGCAATTGGAAGAATGTTTAGGTAAACTTAAAGACAAAAAAAAACTTTTGTGTGCCCTACAATGAAGTTTGATACTCCTCCCAAAGTTTGTTCAAAAGTAGAGGATGTCATTTGTTGAGAACAGGAACAGACCTTCATTCTTATCTCTCATCCTTTGTTTCAGAGGCGTTCAGGGCACCGGTGTTCAGAAATGGTCCAGATAAAAATGGCTTCACTCTGGGCTTCCGTAAGAATATCACCCAGGTGTTCGGGGACCAGAAGCTATGTTGGTGCATACCCATTTACAGCAGGTAAAAACAAACACACTTTTTTTTAGTAATAGTATGCACCAATGAATCATTCATAATTACATAAAGAAATGTGTATTAAGAAAGTAAAAGGTAATTTTTGTTATGCTAATTGTAAGATTATAAACGCCCTCAGTGTTGTGTGGCAAGTTATGGTTGCATGAGTATCTGTTTTTTCCTCTCTAGTTCAGGCGATGGCTACACATTCCCTACTCGCCTAGTCAACGTTGACTCAGAGCAAGGCAATGTTGAACACCAGGCCATTAAATGGTAATTACAATCTACTTTGTTTACAATTCCTCTAGTCATTTGAATGGCAGTATAATTCTGCAGTTCGTCATGAGAACAAATTAAACCATGATTATTTTTCCCTTTAGATCATGTGCATTCTCTTTTAATCTCAGACATTCTAGAAGTCTGTTTTCCCAGAAATGTCTTCAGAGCATCACTGTTAATAGTCAAATGTAATCGAGGGTGAGGTTTATTTTAAGGGAAGTGGAAATCTCCATAAGTGTTTGTGACTGACACATAATGGTTGTTATGGTAACAGCACTGTTGATGGACACACAAACCCCAGACCTCTGAGTGAGTCACAGAATCATCTCCTAGGCAACAATACGCACTCCGAGGAGCAGAAAGACGGCGGTCCTGCAAACATAGGTACGTCACGGCGGAGCTTTTACACCCTTTATATTGCTAGAGAACATTGTGAAATCTGGTGGGTTTTTATCGCTTAGATATTGTTAAAAGTCTAATGATTTCTCTGAAGCTTTTATGGAGACACACTGCTCCTTAATGTATTTATGAAACTGATCGGTGTGGAATTGTCTTCCAGAGGTATGTCAGCCTGTTTCTGTCACCATGGAGAATGAGTCCTAATCAGGTAAGACTTGGCTTTAGTTTGAATTTCACAAATTAGCCCAACAGAGTTTTCTGTTTTTAGTTGAAAACTGTCATGTAAACGGCCCCTAAGATCTGGGCAAGAGTTTTGTAGCTTTGAATCTGTGTTTTCTAGGGATGTTTTCTAAATACTTTAATGTTATTTATTTTTCAAATTAATTACAAAAAAAAGTGTACATGTATATCTTTAACCAAATTGTCAAATTAACTGTATTAATACAATTTCACGTAGTGATTTAAGTCTCACAAAATTCTGGTATGTGAAACTTGCATATTTAGACAAACATCACTGAAAGTCCAGTTCAGTGAGTCAAATGTTGATTCAGTTACTGCTCTGATTCAGTGAGTTAATTCAGTGGAGGATTCATCACACTGATTCAAAGCAGTAAAGGTCCGTTCACACCAAAAATGATAAACACAAAGTTCTTTCGTGAAATTATAGATGCCGCAGGCTCATCAGTCCTTAACCCAATCTGCTTGCAAGAACATCATTCTCTATAAGGCACAGCTGATTGGTTCCCACTATTGGTAGCCAATGAGCTTGCTGCTCAACATTTAAATTCTTGCCTATTGTTTGCTGTAGCAGTTTTAGAAGCCCGCTTTTAGAAACGCTTTTAGAAGCCCTCCACCTTCCCCAGCTCCACCTGTATATCGGCTATCGGGGTGATTCATGTTTGCTTGTACAGCAGCAGCATGTCTTGCTTGCTCAAAGCAGCATGTTGTGTGAACAATAATTATATTAGCATCCTGGTATCATTGTTGTAACAGTCGTGATGTGGACTTCCCTATTCTAATAGAATTAGAACGATTATAACATATATATATATTTTTTACTTTGTGTGAACGTCCTTTAACTCTTGTGTTTGTATTCTTGAACAATTCATAAACCTGTTCATAAGAGTAATTTGTTCTGGAATCGCAGTAAATAAAAATGTGTTTTTTCTTACCATTGTTATGTCACATGGTCTTTTATCTCCTCATCATCGCGTTTCGCAATAACATGTCCATTGAAACTTTTTTTGAAAGATTTTTTGATTGGTGAATCAAAGTGTTTGCTAAATGGATACTTGCATTCCTTCTGTATATTTAGAGAATGGATCTTTCCAGTGTTTGTTTATTCTTACACAAGTTTGGTTTCTCTCTCCTTACAGGACCTTGGAATGGCACCAGGATTATTTTTCCTCTCTTAAGGATTCTCTTGTTTCGAAGACCTTGTGTGAAAGACCGCATAGCCCTCAGATATAATGCCTTAAGGTTAGCAGCAGCATCATCTCATCATCTCTATGGAAATGACCTGCAGCACATCGCTGCGGTGGATTTATTTAACCTGCGTTCATATCCGCACAGACTCTCAAGTTGTTCGCACCAAACACCGACCGAACTCAACGACTCTTTCACCAGGTTTTATCTTTCTTTCCGAAATGCACATTTATTTGATCAAAACACCCTAAGATAACCTTCAGGTTATTGTCTGTCCAATATATAATGTATTTATACTGGTTAATCTCTGGGATTACTTCTTCTTTTTTTTTAGACCAAAAAAAGTTCGGCAGGTGTTTCTACCCAAGATGCACTTTTGTCAGCTGCAGATGTTAACTATCTGAATTAACATGCAAGTGCAATGCATTATTTGATAAGAACGTGTTCCTCCGTTGAGTAAAACTCACTACACGGAAGCGCCAACTAATGTATGAATTCTAGTCAAGTATTTTTTGAGATAATTCAGAAGGTGCAATACTTTCCTTTTTAGATCTTTACATTAATGTACTCTATTTGTGGAAAACTTAATGTAGTATTCAGTGGTATCCAATAACTTCGAGGTCCTCTACCCATTCATTAACACTTTTTCAAACCTCAAGCCCATCAGCATTATACTATCAGCTTTGTGCCTTTGTTTGAGGGCTGGATTTGGCAGCAGATGGCGTGAATCGTGACATTAAAGCACACTTAATTTCTAGGTTGTGTAGCACATGCAGCTCGGTTGTTTATTACAGAAGGAACTCAGGCCAAGACGTTCAACTTTTGCAGGCTGCAGCAAATGTGGAAAAATGAATTCTAGCATATAGTATCATGTGGAGTTTTGACAGGATTTCCTTAATTTAAGTTTGAAGACAGCTGAAGTTTTTACTCCACATGAATGTGTAATCTTGGTGTAGTTTTTTTGTTTGTATAGTTTTGTTTCTGCAAGTGGGAGGAGTTCAGTGAGGTCTGTTTACAGATGCACGTCTTCATTTATTCCTGGAGAAACGTGACCTCATAAGAAAGCTCTTGTGTGACTGAAATACATGCATATCTGCTTGAAAAAGATTTGTGTTGATACTTTGAAAATAGCCCATAAAACTCATTTCAGAGTGGATGATCATGGAAGGCATTGAATCGTGTTTGTAGTTAACAGTTGCTATATTGTTTTTTTTTTATTATAGTTTTTCTGAATTTTTATTTGTTATTGCATGTTAATATAAAAAGTATTGAAAAGCAATGACCTAGTTAAAGGGGCTATGAATTACCGATTGAATTATGACCCCTCGATAGCATTTCTGCAGAACTTGAGCTGACGTAACCATTGCGACATCAAATAATTACTGATAGGCTGCTGCATCTGCTGGAGGTCATGTGGTATTTGAATGAGGACATGATCGTCTTTATAAACATTTTTATAGGACTGTGATTATGCCAAAAATAATCATTTTAATATCAAAGAACTCACTAATCAATCACTTACTCCCTCGTGAATTATGTAATGTATTACTGGAATTTAAAAACCAAACGTATATAGGACCATTTTCTGAGTTTTATTATTCTTTCCAGAAAAAAAAGTTGTACAGGATCTTTTTTGTACTTACTCTGCAGGCCAGTTTGGTTCATGATGTTATATTTGAAGATGTTTCTGAAGTCTAAACAGTTTGCACAGATTTTCCGTCTAATTCAATTTAATGTTTGTACTTTGCAGATTTACCAAGAATTTAATGTATGCATTATGAAATTGAATTAATAAAAAAATGTTGGCACTCCATTGGCATGTGATTGATTTTGACTGTAAAAAATGAATGACAGTTTTAATAACTGACATGAATGCTCACTACCTGTGCTGAAAAAACCCCACTAAATAAACCTCTTAGAAGTCATTAAGACATTATAATCAGTATGAAAGTGACAACACAAATGATTAACTCAGACATTTTAATAAAATCCACAACATTAAAAACAAATCAGGAAGACTTCTAACCAGAGGTGATTACTTCAGATGCTGCTCAAAGCCAAACATGGCTTTTTGTTACCACAGAACAGAAATGTGAGGATATTTGACCATTAAAACAAACAGGCTCTAACAAGATGACATACCAGGTCCCATTAGAACTATAATATTTCAGTTTTGGGAAAGAAAAATAATAACCACACTAAAACACCAGCACAGACGATCCACTCAAATACAGGCATGAAAATAATTTGCTCAAAAATTCAACAATGACAACTAAACTGCATCCATTGTGTTTTTCTTGATGTTTGTTACAGAAGTAAATAAATAACCCACTTCACAGCTCATCCGAGTTGTCCATGTATTTTCCATTTCTTTTTAAGAAAGGAAACAAAACTGTTCTCAAAATTGCAGATTTTATGTTCCATTTATTCAGAGACAGATACACCTTGTGAATAATTATCAGCAAAGCCTAATTTTCCTCAAAAAAGTAGAATTGATTAGTTTGTATTAAAACTACTGTGATGACAGATTCATTACATCAGTATTTACTTGACACAGGAATACAGATGTTACAATCCAAAATTCAATTTCTGACTTGAATTTACACACTTGATGCACAAAGATGCTTCCATACAGCAATTACAGAAGATCAGACAGTTACGAGTGTATAACAACAAAACCATGTGACCTAAATGAAAACAAGAACCTGACACTGTCAAAACCAAAGTCAAAAATGCAATGCAAACTTAAATACGCAAGTAAAAAAAAAAATCAAAAGAGCTTTAAAACAATCATGCTTAGAGCAAACCAAGCATGCACCGGAGGCAATGAAACGCAACCAGGGCCACTTGGGCCACAGAGCAGGAACGTGAGACCGCCTCACGCCGCCCCCTACTGGAGCGCTCAGCTCATCACAGGCCCTTTAAGAGAATGAGCTCTTCCGCCTGTGTGTGACTCCACACAAACACTACAAGCTGACACTCTAAACAGCAGAGCAGCTGATGCTGGGTTCTCTGGCTCACACACGTACACCTCGCCTGCCTCCTCTTCATACAGCATTTCTGCGCTTTAATCAACCCCCTGAATCAGCTAAGCTGCGTTCAACCTCTCCAACCGTGTCCGAAGTAAGCGGTTGTCTATGCACGCTGCGTGTTAAGGGGGAAATCCTCCATTCTTTCTTGTTAAAGTAGCTTGATGTGTCTCTCCGCTCTTGTTTTTTTTTGTCGGTTCGACAAAAACTCGCAGTATCTTTCCCCTTTATATTCATCCTCTCTCTGTGACATCACTTCCTCAGTGGAGGATGATTGGTTTGTACAACAGTAGGTCAGGTCTGCGGTTCAGCCTACTTTAGCCCAGATCAGGAATGCGGGGATGTCTCGGACCGGAACGTTGCGTGTGAGAGCTTTGACTCGCAGGTTGCGGTCGTCCGTGAGCAAGACCACCTCCCTGCGCAACCGCACTGGCCCATCTGGTGGAGAATACAAAACTGGTCAGTCAGGAAGGAGAAATACAAAGAAACAAACAAATTCAGATAGCATCTTGCGTTTATAAACAGGATGCTTTCAAGTGTTTAAGTATGTTTATTACATGCTCTCTGAAATGCTTGACTCTGATTGGTTAGTCGTGACATTCTGATAGGAGTGTGCGATATTGAAAAAACACTTAATGTATCCTTCAAAAGGACGCGAAACGATGACTGCCTTCAAAGATCCTTTAAAGAGATATGCAGCCATCAGATTGAGAAGCACTCTATATCTCATGTCCCGTCATTATTTATGTGGTGAAAAGCTGTGTAAGTGATACAAAACTGATAGGAACTTGCTAAGAACTGTACTTTGTGAAAGCTTTGTGTTTAATGAGCTAATAAAATATCAAATTAAATCAACATTTTGAGTCAATTTATTTACTTAAATGGCAGGTAGTCAATGTAATAAAAAAGGATAATGTACATTCAGCTGGTTTTTCAGCTGATTGTGGACAAACAATCTATCAAATGCAGATGGCATGCAAAAGTGCCTAAGAACAAAGAAGTGAACTGACTTCTCTCCACAGGCATGAAGTCCTTGGCTTTGTCCTGACAGTAGTGCAGACAGCAGGACAGGATGACATCATCGTTGTTGCCCTGGGGAAAGAAATGTACAATGAGTTGGTGGCTTTAAAATAGACTTTATAGTCCCATGTGCATTAATGAACTTTAAAATGAACCTCTAAAGGGTTTTTTTCCACACTAGAGTTGCGGGTTGACGTGAAAACGTTTTCCGAACCACAGAACTGTGTCTGAATGTTACATTCCCTGAAGACCAATTCTGCAGTCTCTCCTTGTCTTGTGACTTATATGAGAGTGTTAAGACAGATATTTTTAGGACAATCTCTTAATCAAAATGAGGCTTTCTCTAACTAATCAATTTTTTTAATAAAATAAAGAGCACTGATGATTTGAACCTCAGCATCATAAGTTTTAATCAGTTTGAACTGCTTGCTTATTCATTCAAAACTAATTCAACAATTAATTTGTGTCATCGCAGAACTAAACAAAAATGATTCTCGCAAAAATGATGTAAGTAAACATTACTATGTATTGTTATACTGGTTCATATACTGTACACAACAGTTCAAAAGTTTGGGGTTAGTGTTTTTTTATGCTTTTGAAAGAAGTCTCTTATGCTCACCCAGGCTGCATTTCTTTGATCAAAATAGTAATATTGTGAAATATTACAACTTCAAATAACTTTTAAAATATTTTAAATGTAACTTATTCCTGTGATGGACGTTTGATTAATAAAAAGTTCAAAACAACAGCATTTATTTGAAACAGATTTTTTGACAATGTAAATGTCTGTCACTTTTGACCAATTTAATGTTTCCTTGCTGAATAAAAATATTAATTTCTTTATAAAAGAAAATCTTACTGACCTCAAACTTGATTGGCACTTTTGGCAGCATACTAATAATGTGGAAATCATCAACATTGAACATTTTGTAACTAACACGAATTTTGTGGCTGTTAGTCAAAATTATACATTCCCTGACTTTGAAATAGCATTTTATTTTATATTATTTTATGAGTAAATACATAATTATAAACATAAACCATCAAAAGGCTAAAAAATATATTTAAATTATTTAGCTGAACCACTACTGACGACACCTCACCTTTAGCACTCAACTTGTTGGCAAACTTACAGTGGTTTAGATGAAAATAAAACAATAAGGAAAGAGGAAATTGAATAGAACTGAGGTTTGAACCAAGCATAATCCCCGGTAGATTAGCGACACCATGCTTTCACAAAGGAGAAGAAACACAGACCTTTTGTCCAGAGGTGTCCTCACTGCGGAAGGCGATGGAGTCTAGTGTGTTTCCACGGCTGGTGAGCGCTCTGATGCAGGGATCTTTAGACTCGAAGGCTTTCTCTAGACACATGACCGCTGCTCTGGCTCTCTCCTGCACCTGTCGGGCATGGGCACCATTACCGATCCCCTCACGACTGTCCTGCCCTTTAGCCAGACCGTCCAACTCCGTGATCACTGTCACAAAAACAGAGAGACATTAGACGGAAAGGAAGAGCGAAACATTTGCGTGCATTTTAATGATCAAAGAGGGTCTCACCGATAAGAGGCACAACCAGAATGTACGTCCCACAGGCCAGAAGCCTCCTCAGGTCCTCCAGATGATCTATGAAGCCGTTTGTGTCAGGGACCAGATAGTATGGCCTGATCTCAATCTCCAGCTGCCCACCCATCTGCAGGACAGCCTGGAGGACAGAAACAGACACTTTGTCAGCTCTAACTCATTGGCTTGATATATTCTGGTGCCAGAAACACTGACTAACAGAAGTAGACAATGTGTATAGATCAGGGATGTTCAACTTCGGTCCTGGAGGGCCACTGTCCTACAGAGTTTAGCTTCAACCCTGACAAAAGCTCTTTTCTAGTAATCCTGAAAACATTGATTAGCTTGTTCAGGTGTGTTTAATTAGGGTTGGAGCTAAACTCTGCAGGACAGTGGCCCTCCAGGACTGAAGTTGAACATCCCTGGTATAGATAAAGAAGTTGGCATCTTGAGATACCTGAATCTTGTCCCTGCGTTTCTGCTGCTGTGCCAGCTTGTGTGTGAGAGCGTGGCGCCGTGCCCTCAGCTCTCTGATATCATCCTCGCTTCCGTCTCCTTCAATCTCTCCATCGATCTCCCCTTCCGAAGCAGAGAGAGACGATTCCTCCACAATGACATCATCCTCCTGAGAAAACAGTGGAATTAGCAGTGCTCTGGCCAGAGAGTTAACCGCACACTCTGTTGGGTGGGTTACTGGAAAAAGACTGTCAATGATTCAGGGAAAAGCTAAACAAAACAGATGAATTTCTCTTCCATACATCCAGGAAATGAGAGGTTTGCTGTACCAGTTCTTGCGTTTGCATCTTGTTCTCTGTGTTTACGCCGGCTGTAAGAGGTGTTGCCATGGAAATGTACTTTCCTCCCTTGAAAGCCAACAGTGGCTCTTCTTGCCCGCACATAGCTTCCAGGAAGTATTTCAGAACGGTCACTCTCTTACAGTCAGCTGCTATAGCCTACAATACAGAAACAATCATTCAGATGTGAGAAAACTACATCTGCTAAAGTTTATTTATTCAATTAAATGTGATTAATATCATAAAACGAACAATGAATTTGACTTAAGTAAATAATTGAGTTGAGTGATCAGAATAAGAATGGCAGCACAGATGTTTTCACTCACATTTATTAGTAAATTATAAGAAAGGCCGTAGCTCATTGATTTAATAAATCAAATCTTTGTATAGAATTCAATTATTTTCTTTCCTAAAAAGAACGCATTAACACTGAATGGACTATATATAAAAAATATATAAAACAAAAAAGGCCAATTTAATCAACTTTGAATTAAAAAAGTGAAAAAATAGCAAATTAAGAATTAATAAATTGCAATTATTTGAATCTACTAAGAGCAATACTTTTGATACATTATTTCACCCAGGAGGCAGTACATTTTAGCAAATTGGAATTTTAAATAAATAAGTAGCTAATTTATTAATTAAAATAATCTACAGTAGATGTTTAACTAAAATTAAAAAATTAAAATAAAGATTAAATTGAAAATTATTGTGATCTACTGAGTCCTAATTTTTTATATATTTTCCACCCAAGCATGCAATTTGGCAGTGTGATGTAATGTGGTAGTATGCATAGACGTGTACATTACTGACCGCATCTGTTCCTTGGTCTATATAGCAGGCTTCCTGTGGGGCAGCGAGCAGCGGGACAAACCCAGAGAGCATTTTGTCCTCCTCCAGCTGCAGGACTCTGAGCTCCTCGTCTCCTCCTCCATCCGCATCAGCTTTATACAGCAGAACCTCACCGTGATACACGTGTGAGAAAGAGTTGCAAAGATCTGCAAGACACTGCCACACATCTGTACTCCCCCTATAAACACACACAGAACCATATTACTCCAGCTCAGCTTCACATCAACACAGTCCTGTGAACGTTCTGCAAGCAAAACTCACTGAATACTGCAGGGAGGAGGGTTCCACTTGTCGGGGTGACCGAGCATCCAGTCGGACCAGACCTTCATGCTGGGCAGCAGCTCTCTCAGGTCAGGAGGGAAGGAGGACACCCGTACCATCCCCTCTTCATCATCCATCTCATCAAACTCCCCCAGCTCTTCTGCTGGGATAGACTCTGGGTGAGACCAAAAAGAGAAAGCAAACTATCAGACAAGGCAGCATAGGGCTCACAAATACTGAGATGTTTACCCACAATAATTTGAATGACCTCTTAAGAATGTAAAAAATGCCTCTTTTTTGTTCCAAAACCTAGCTGTGTTGTGGTCTACATAGGCAGCTCTCTTAAGGAAGAATCCTAACTAAGTAGATAGTAACTCATGTCCACTTAAACTCAAAATGTTAGTTTACATGAAGGGAACAGTAAACCTGACTCATTTGATTTATGTCGTCATTTTAGATAATTTTTTCCCCAAAGTAATGCTGTAACGCACAGTGGTATTGCAAGCTCCGTGCAGTCCAAATTTTGGCCTAAAGAAGTATCTAATCTAATTATACTGTCTACCTTTTTAGAGCGCACCTATAGTGCTGTGTGTGTAGACAGCACACTAGGTTTTGATACGCATCATCTACTCACCAGCAGGCGTTTCCTTCAAGAGCTCAGTGCAACGTTGGACAAGAAGACCAAACATAGCTAAACCTAGGGATATGGTCTGCTCCTCCAATACAGACCGAGTTTCACCCTGCCGTTCAGCTATGAGAAAGAAAGAGAGAAAAATTGAGTGGCATAGCAAAGTGGGAAGCAAGAAAGATTATTTTCAACGGACTGGAGAGGCTCTATGGCCGCTGCTGTGTTGTATTTTTACCTCTAATCTGTGCGTTATGGATGGTGAACATGTTAATTGTGATGATCTGCAGCATGCGTGTGCTGCCGAGGGGGGAGGGGCTGTGCTGGAGGAGAGCCCGAAACTCCTGCAACACTCGACTGGCTACAGCAGGAAAACTCTCCATCCTGAGGACCAAACACGACACATTATGCAACTGAATATACCGTACCAGAATATTCTAAATAAAAAAAATCTAAATTAATTTCTGTGGTAATTACCAGCATGTCACAGATTCTGTAGATATTTTATTTATTTATTATTATATCAATCAGCAGCAAAGGCTTTTTTATGGCAAAATTAAAACATTAATAAATATTTGAAAATCTAACATTTTCCCAGGAAAAGTATTTTTTTTAAATGTCCATATATATAATATATATATAATACATATATATAATATATGCCAAATATAATTTAAGGCAGGAACTTCCAATCAAATATGCTTTATAATCAAAGCTGTAGATACAGATGAACTTGTTCTGATCCCAAAAAGTTCCTCTCAGGAACCTTTGCAAATGATACATTATCAAGGTTCTCCTCAAAAATCAGCCCTCTGAAATCTCAATATGATTGGACTGAGATGAACTTCGAAGTCAAAAGTCAATTTAAAAGCAAAACAACACAGTGTAAAAACTTCTGTTTACAATGAATCTGTCAACATTGAGACTTACCCTACTTTAGTGAAGAGCTTTCCATGAGTGTATAGGAAACTCAAAATAAACCTCTTATTCAGCTGTACAGAAAAGGACAGAAAAATATAAGTAAAAGTGTAATTTACCTTCAGCTACAATGGATGAAATTACAGAGATTGTTCACCGTAGAAAAAAGTTTCCCCCCCGAAACCAATAGCTCCATTGGTGTGCGCAGTCACCAAGAGTTAATGCATAAACAAAATGATCCGAAAATGTACCACAGGAAATGATCCGAAAATGTTGCCACAGGATCAACACCTTGATTGGCAGATAAACCTAAAACACTCTTATTTAATTAAATCAGTGTATTGCCTGAAGCCAGAATCAGAGGGCTCACCCTGCTAACCCTGACAAAAGAACAATGGTGGGGTGGAAAAAGGTCACATTTCTTTGAGTAAGTGTGCATGCTGACGTGGGCAAATATCCAAGGTTACCGAAATGAGGGCACTATGACGCCCTTTTCTGCCACTGATGGTTGACTCATAGTCAGCCTCATCATTGCAACTGATAAACAACTTGACGTGAGCTCTTTTGCTAATGCGCGTGGCCGCGTGCCTAAGAGGAATATTTCTTGCCTAAAGTGCAACAGGCTGCTAGTCTGAATCTTTCTTAATAAACGTTGTTTTTAAAAATCTATAAAAATGTTATCTATTTGTCAGCACATGTATTAGCAATGGTGGCATTTTATTTCAGTAATTTCTCTGAAACTTAAGAGATCAGTGAAAGATTAGGGCAGTGACAGCAATCTAAACATTGTGGCCCTATGTTAGTATAAAACAATGTTTGTGATCAAAGTAACCCAGCACAAATAACACTATGTTTTCAAAAGCACTCACATCACTGGCACTCAAAGATCCAAGTTCTCCATCCAGCTCAGAGTCCTTTCCAGATTCACTGCCTGTTGGACGAGAAGCGCCCGGATTCCCACTCGGACGTATCCAAATCTCCACACGGGAGGCGTCCTCGCCACGACGCCCACCCGCATGACCTCTGGAACCATGGGTAACTGCATCTGAATCCTGCTTTCGTCTACGCTCAATCTGGTCAGCCTAGGTTGGGAGAGATGAACAAATATGACAACCAGAAACAAAAAGTTTGATTCAATTGGGAGAGTGGTGTTAACATGCATACCTTGCGCTTGGCTTCCTCAAACAGACTCATCAGGCTCTCCTTGGCTGTGAGAATCGGGTTACTAGCAGCTAGACTACGCATGTAATAGTATACAGCATCCAGCTTTCGCTTCTAAAAGAGAGATGGGAGGAGAATAAATTAATTTAACTTTCATGTTAATAATAGTAATTTAAGCCAATAACATACAAGCAATTATTGAAGAAAAAAAATGGTATAAAACTGACAAGCCTACAAATTTTATTGCCAGTCTGAGACTGATTCAACAGGCAATTTTGTTTTAAATATTTAAAATAATTTTTAAATAAAACTGCAAATACTTTTATATTTATATATGTATTGATATAATATACATCTTAATATTTTATATTAAAACGTTAATGTACGCATTTTAACACAATGTCTAATGTTATGTGGGTGGTCTCACCGTGTACACTGCTAGAAGGGCCAGCTGGTTGTAGGGTCGTCCGTTTTTCGGAGCAATCTGCTGAGCTTTTAGATACCAACTGAACAAAAGAACACACAAATTGTCAACATTGAAATGTGAAAACGCAACAACACAACTTAACCGATGACTTCCCATAAGTAAATGAAGGAGAAAAAAAAAAGAAATAAATTATTTATGTTGCACTAATTCAATTTTTCATCAGTCAATATATCATGATATAAACAGAGGAGCATGTACATATATCAAAATACTGTACTATAATATAAATACACCTTTGGTTGAGTAACTTCAAGTTTAATGTAGCCATGACAGACTTACCTGCGGGCCTTCCCATAGTTAGCAGAGTCACTAGCCTGTTCACGATATCGTGCGATATCGCCCTGACAGATCATGCAGCGCTGGGCACTGATCAGAGCATACTTGACCTGAAACAAGGTAAAGTGGATTCACACTTGTTGAATGTGCCTGCATACATTTCTATTCAACAAACTATAAAAAGGCATATAGCCTGTTATAGCAAACCTTAACACAAGGAAACAACTGGGCCGATATTCCTAAGTAATTTATAGTATTTGTGTACCGTCTTGCGTAGAGGTCTTGCTCGTATAGCCATGCAGTCCATATAGTCCTCCAGCTTGAACTGAAACACTGTCTGCAACTTCTGTAGAAGTGAATCAAAGAATACTGCCCCCTAGAGCAAAAAATAAACATTGAATCTTCACTTTCGGTCACAATGGATTATTGTATTGCTGAGTGATGCAATATAAAATAAAATACAAAACTTTTTACAAAATACGGAACTTTTTTTTATTCCAAAAGGACAAGTGAACATTAAATCATCCTGAATGTGAAACTTAAGCACTTTTGAAAGTCACTCTGGGGATATAGACAACTTTGTGCATATCTACCTCTTCCAGAATGGTCATTAGCATGGTTTTGATCTGTGGGGCAGTGTCTGAGGTCTGGTCTTTCAGAAGCTGCCGAAATCTCTCTATCACCTGGTAAAACACATTTTTCCACAGGGCCTGATCTAGGTTTTGAGAGTCGGAGAACTCTATGTCTGTCAAAATCACTCGCTCGTATAATGTCAGGAGTTCAGCCCTGGATAAACATCAGAAAAAAAGGAAAGGAAAAATGTAACCAGGCTGGAATAATGTCCATTATGAGACAATGACATAAAATGTATAATTGTAGAACTCTTAATACAACAAATCCCATGTTTTCATATTTAAAATTCCCATGTTTTACTTTCACTACACACCTGAGCTGGGCCATTCTATCCAGTCCCTCTGGGCTCAGTCTTTCCCGGGACAACAGGTTACTGAGTTGGAGTTCCTGACTGTCAGCCACCCGAAGCAGCTTTCCCAGCTCTCCTCTGGTCTGCACCTCTGCCTCTTCTGGAGTGAGACTAGATCCCGCTGGAGTGGGATAACCTGGCCCACCTTGCCCATAGGGTCCATAATAAGTTGGCATAGCAGAGGTGGGATAGATCCCATTAGAAACAGGAATTTGGTAGGGAATGTGATATGGGTATGGATAGCGTGGCGGGGTGTTTGGGGAATTGGCTGGTAACGGATAACAGTAGGGATTGTCGGAATTCTGGAATTTGTAGTAAGCCATCGCAGCAGCTTGCTGGTTTTGAAAATACTCTCCCTGGCGGACAGGAGGACTTCCTGCAGTCTCGTCATCAGTATCCAGGAAATGCAACGGCCCGCATCCACCCTGCTGCAAGTACAATGCCTGCTGGAGAGATGCATGCTTGGATTGTTGGCTTGACATCAGCGCTGGTTTCTTATCCGGGTTATTCGGGTCCCAGAGTCGTCTTGCCCCTCCTCCACGGCCGCCTCTTCCTCTGCCCAGACCCATTCCTCCTCTCATTCCTCGAAGCTGAGGCCCAGGCTCAGGGGTTGAAGTTAGATCAGTGTGGGCAGGAAGCACTAGGATTCCCCTCCCACGACCTCTAGGGTTTTTTCGGCTCGCTTGCTCTTCACTTGAATGCTTGTCCAAAGGAACTCTCAAAATTCCTCCTCGACCACAAGGCGCAGGCGCTCTTTGGCCTCTTCCGCCCCCTTCAGGACCCCTGTGGGTGCTCTTGGCTTCTTCAGTAACTCTGCCTCGTCTATCTCCTCGCTCCCACGTCTCATTTTCCTCCAGCGAATCTGTGGAGGACAAGGTCCGGGCCGTCCGTCTCCTCGGGCGGACCAGGCTCCCTCGGACGAACTCCCTCTGTCCAGTGGTCCTCTCAACAGTGCGTGCTGACAACTGCCGACCCTCTCCTCTCAGTCTCTCAGCTTCAGCCAGACCGTCCATACTGGTCCCGCTACTGGCCGAACTCGTGCTGTATGTGCGGTTTCGAGGTCGTCGGATGTCTGACTGAGAGTATCGCTTTGAGGCAGCGTTGACTCGGTTTGAATCCGTTCTCTCACACGGTTTCCCTCTCTCTTTCGGCCTGTTCCCCGTTTGTTTTTCACGGCTCATGTTCTGGTTATGGCTCAGCTCCTTTGCGCCAACATTCCTCTGCCTTTTTCCTTCAGGCTGAGCTGCCTCTGTACCTTTCCCTCCTCCCTCCCCTTCTTCTTTTTTGACAAAGACCTGGTTGTTACCTTTCTCCCTTCCTGCTTTGGATTTCCCATTACCCCTCTCCTTTTTTTTGTCTTCTCCGATTCCTCCATTCTCTTCACCTGCTTGGCTTCTTCGTCCATCCCCACTAGGTTTTCTCCGGTTTGCACCATCCTGCCCCACCTCCATCTCTACCTTCCTCAGACTCTACTTGGAGTTTGCTGATGTTACTAGTGATATTCTCTACATTATTCTCATTTTGTTCGCAGAGAGGGAGTCTACACTTCCTATGGACTCTTGCTTTTTCCTGCCATCTTTCCCACGCCTGTTTCTACGCTTTTCCTCTTTCTCCCCCTTTGTAAGTGATTCGACATATTTCCACACTCACTTCTTCCTCTTGTCTTCGATCCCCATCTAATTCTTTGCTCGCCCCGGTCTCTTTGTTTCCTTGAGACCTTCGCCCCCCTGGCTGATATATCTCACGGTCTGGCTTTCGCATCTTTCGTGACTGCTTCGGGGACCTTGGCGTACCAGCACCTTCAATGCTTTTAACAGCATTTCCATCTTGTACAAGTATCTTGTCCATCTTGACAAGTAGGTGGTTCTTGCCACCAACGTGTCCTTTAGTGTTATGATTTCGTTTCAGGCTGAGCATCATTTTGAATGTCTCCACTGTCTATACCAGGGATGTGAGAGCATCCAGGACTGGTAGGTGAGCCGTCAGGCATTTTGGTGTCATTACCAAAACCACAATCTTCCGGTGGGTGCTCAGGGTATGAGCCAGCTCCTTCTGAGCTGTCCTTATGTTGCGTGGATGGCCAGAACCAGGTTTGTACAACTGCAGGTCTGGACGTTTACTGTCTCGTTGTTGTCGTTGTTTCTTACCCCTCCTCTTACAAAA
>JARPMJ010004405.1:0-76756 GCA_033366665.1 Phoxinus dragarum
CTCGGCATGGAGAGGTTGGGTAAAGTAATAATTACAAGAGCTTCTCGGTTATCAGATACAAGCATTCAACAGCCCTGTAGTATAAGCATATATAAATATAGGTTATTTGTGTTTGCGCACGTGATATCAGGAAGCAATCTATGCAAGTTAATAACTTTAACTTACCTGTGTAACGTTAACTTTAATACACACATGACGGCGAAGCGCAAATCGAGTGTGTGTGAGAGAGAGAGAGTAAGTGTATGTATGTATGTGTGTGTGTGTGTCACATCATTATTGTTTCTTCAACTTATTAAAATATCTTACTTTACTGAAACTATCTGTTTTCTGCTTCTTTATCATATTTATAGTGTGCGATTTATAAAATACCTTATATCCTACATCACATATTTTGATTTTGGACGTCTGGTCACTTATATCTGATATCAGAATATTATATTACTGTTAAGCCTACTATGAATATTAAAATATGCCGAACCATGTGTCCTGTATCATAGCTACATGAATGACATTTGCAGAAAAAAACCCCGCGTGAAAATCAGTTCGGTCTTCAGTTCGGTATGATTAATTAAGTGCGCTGACAGCTCATTGAACCTGCCGTACAGATGACACTGAGTGGAGCGGGTGACCGGTCTAAGATGGCGGCTCCACGGCTCGACCGCGCTAGTAGCATAGACAGTATATAAGAGGCTAGTAGGCAGTAGCGGTCGATAGGGCGTCTATCTATATGATGTCTATGCCGACAGCATCGTACAGGAGAGAGAGAGCTTTCTAACGGTGTGTGTGATGACGGAGCAGACAGAGATCGCAGATCAAGATGATTTATAACGCCAACTTTTGTTGAATTTCGGAGAAATCTACAGACGCAAATAGACACAGTGTTATAAAATAAAGACCTAAATGTGTATTTTGGACTTTTTTTCACCACAAGTCTGAAAGAAGACATGTTATTGAAGACAAATAGCCTTAAATCTCAAAATTTACCAGTGAAAAAAAACAACAATGTTTTTTGCCTGCCGTGTCTCGCCTTAAGAAGAAAGAAACACATAAATGAAATATACAAACGACTAAAAATATATATATACAACAAAAGAAACAAAACAATATTTCAACATAATACTCAACCCGCTGGTAAAGCGCTAGACTTATTAAATCCCCCAGTACTGACCAAAAACCAAGTCACAATCAAACAAAGAGAGTTTGAAGAAAAATCAGGCATACCATTTTAAATAATACAAAAATACTAAACCAATTTACATCCTACTCTATCTAGCTATTAAGATAAGAATAAAAATAAAAATAAATAAAGCAGCATTTACAAATGTATTGAATCTTCACTCACACTCCCCACTTCTGTACTTCTCCAAAATACATTTTTTTAATTGCACTTTGTTAATCGATTTCTTCAGACCGTTCGCCACAAATCGAAATACATTTGAGCTTTGATCGAGCATCCAAACCTGTATGTTTCCAGTTAGCTGTTTATTTTTAGCTTTATGGATTATTTGTGCAGTCTTGAATTCCACCAGATCTTTACATTTTAAAAACGGTAAATTGGTATGCTCACGATATCCTACTTTATTGACTATTCTAGTTGCTTTTTTTGTTGTCTTGTGCTTAATGTTTCATATACTTCAACACAGTATTCCTATAAGTGTTGTATAAAGGCTTTTCATGTTTATTAGTAACCCTAAAATGACATGAAAGAGTTTAAAATGTGTTAATAACTGGGCTGATATAAGACACATGATCCCATTTGTGACCGAAACACACTTTTTAACAATAATTATTGATTTTAAGGGGCAACTAATGAATCCTCCTTTGGATATTTTCACGTCTAGGGAAATAAATGTGGGGTTAAATGTGATTTTATCCATGTTTGATGAGCCGAATCTCTCTTTTCGCATGAGAGAACATATAAAAGTAAAGTAAATGTTTTTTTCCCCTGAACGAGTCCTATGGATTCCTGTCGGCCAATCATCAGTGTTACGGCGCGGTGCCATACAGACGCCCTGAAGCGAACCGAACAACCTTATCACACTGAAATTAGCCAGACAAGCTTGATATAAAATCAATGTATACGTTGAGTCGAGCCGAACCGCGGAGAGGGTTAGTCTGAGTGCTTTAGACGCACAAACAAGGCCACGAGAAAGCATTCGCAAGGCATTTCTCTCATTCACTTTGTAGTTCTGCTGGGATTTCACAGGCCTTTTTGATCTCGGCTAGCTTGATATTGTGTTATCAGCAGGAACTTCAAAGTTTGCCTGTGCTCTAATTTTCATAAAAGGTTATTGTTGACAGAAGTTTTGTAAATGAGTTTGTCTATGAACCGAAGACGCCGGGGAACAACACACAACCTGTGTGTTCACGGGGGGAAAAAAAACCTTCACAGATCTCAAAACATTTAATTAGATTTCCGTTCCACACAAAGACGTTTCCACAATGGACGAGCACAATGGCGTTTTTTACTTTTTAAAGGGTGTGTTTTCTGCGATTTGGTTTAGATCGGCGCTGATAAAAAGGCAACATTTGCACATTGTGTTGAAAAGATGTCATTATCCTCCGGCTGACACAGGTGTTCACCGAGCGAGTGTTAGCCGGAGAGAAAACAGATGAGGCGAGCTGATAGACGCTTCAATCTTTGGGGAAGTGCGCTGTCTTAAATATTCATCAGCACTGGGTCTGGTGTGTTCTTGACTCGTGAATGAAGCCGCTGTCATGATGCGGTGTGTTCTGTGGCTTCAGACCGGCTGTACGGAAAAGCACTCTGGATCATTTTTGACTCTCTTTCTTGGTCTATAATGGAGGGACACTCAGCACAAATAGGCTGAAACCCATTTTGATGGACAGAAAGTCCTTCTCGAGGTTCTCACGGCAATGTCTGAAGTCCTTGGTGTTGTGGACAAAACAGATTTACACTCAATATCTGGCGACTCTCGCCTAGCGGGTTCTTGTAGCCAAGCTTGAGACGTGGCTTTTACTGGTGAGACTTTAGCTTTTGAACATTGGACAGTAAAACTGGGAGTTGTGTGAAAAATATGATACAACAGTGTTGTGCCAGATTTTTTTATTTATTTATTGACATTGGACCATATGCATTTGCTTGGGTGTTTTAGCACACATGCTAATTTTCAACACCTGTCCACGGGAGGCTTTTAGAAAGAAGATACAATAACAATACTGATAACAAAAATAATAATAACAATACTAACAAAAAAGGATAAAGAAAATATACCATATGATTACAGATGAAAAAAAAACATTAAAAATTAATTACATACATAAGTTATATAGCAAACGCATCATAATCAGAAAGTATCTCAGTATTAGGTTATTCATGCGAACACTGTTGTTTTGTTTTTAGCCATTGTTTAAGTCTGTGTTAAAAGCTGGAGATGAGAAGTTCATCTATGCATCATATTTATTTAAATTCCTTTTATAACTGTTTTAATTTTCCTTGCTTTTATTTTGTGATTATTAAAAACAAAAATCTGTAAAGTACTTTGAATTGCCATAGTGTATGAAATGTGCTATATAAATAAACTTGCCTTGCCTTGTAATCAGGCTCTCAAAATTATAGAAAATTTTGGATTAGATTTATCGGCCAGTATGTCGGCTTTCAAATATAAGGAATTATCGGTTAATCGGCTTTCAAATATAAAGAATTATTGGTTATCGGCTTCCAAATATAAGGAATTGTCGGTTATCGGCTTCCAAATATAAGGAATTGTCGGTTATCGGCTTTCAAATATAAAGAATTATTGGTTATCGGCTTCCAAATATAAGGAATTGTCGGTTATCGGCTTTCAAATATAAATAATTATCGGTTATCGGCTTTTAAATATAAAGAATTATTGGTTATCGGCTTTTAAATATAAAGAATTATTGGTTATCAGCTTTCAAATATAAGGAATTATCGGTTATCGGCTTTCAAATATAAAGAATTATTGGTTATCGGCTTTTAAATATAAAGAATTATCGGTTATCGGCTTCCAAACATGAAGAATTATCGGTTATCGGCTTTCAAATATAAATAATTATCGGTTATCGGCTTTTAAATATAAAGAATTATCGGTTATCGGCTTCCAAACATGAAGAATTATCGGTTATCGGCTTTCAAATATAAATAATTATCGGTTATCGGCTTCCAAATATGAAGAATTATCGGTTATCGGCTTTCAAATATAAATAATTATCGGTTATCTGCTTTCAAATATAAGGAATTATCGGTTATCGGCTTCCAAATATGAAGAATTATCGGTTATCGGCTTTCAAATATAAGGAATTATTGGTTATCGGCTTCCAAATATGAAGAATTATCGGTTATCGGCTTTCAAATATAAATAATTATCGGTTATCGGCTTTCAAATATAAATAATTATCGGTTATCGGCTTTCAAATATAAGGAATTATCGGTTATCGGCTTTCAAATATAAAGAATTATTGATTATCGGCTTCCAAATATGAAGAATTATCGGTTATCGGCTTTCAAATATAAATAATTATCGGTTATCGGCTTTCAAATATAAATAATTATCGGTTATCAGCTTTTAAATATAAAGAATTAGCGTTATCAGCTATCAAATATAAAGAATTATCGGTTATCGGCTTTCAAATATAAATAATTATCGGTTATTGGCTTTCAAATATAAAGAATTATCGGTTATTGGCTTTCAAATATGAAGAATTATCGGTTATCGGCTTTCAAATATAAATAATTATCGGTTATCGGCTTTCAAATATAAATAATTATCGGTTATCAGCTTTTAAATATAAAGAATTAGCGTTATCAGCTATCAAATATAAAGAATTATCGGTTATCGGCTTTCAAATATAAATAATTATCGGTTATTGGCTTTCAAATATAAAGAATTATCGGTTATTGGCTTATAACTGGCAATTATAATAATGTTTTCATTATAATTTGATGCAGCCGATAATGACAGACTTGCCACACACTTGACACGATATGTCACACGGAACTGTATTTTTCTTTCATATTTCATATTTCAGGCAATTTAAAACCATTATGGTGAACAGTGTGAATCTGAAATGTCTCAGCTGAAGGAAATAATACATTATTTATTGGCTTTAATATATCAGACACATTTTTATGTTAATGTTTTCATTACATTGGCGTTGCCCCCAACACTGGCAAACATTCACAGTTTTGCATTTTGCTTCCAATTAAACCTGCTTTCAGTTGTATCCATACGTGAATAAATGCATTGGTTATCTGGCTTATTGAAACGCTCTCGTATAACTCCAGGTTGTGAGTTTGTTTTACGCTGCTATATTTAATTGAATGTTTTGTAGTCGTATCATCTGCTCAGACCTGTTGTGGCAGGAATTGGTCAGCGGCGCAGTAATAAGTTGCGCTTCAAGTCCACTCGTGTTTTTTGAAATAGTGTTTTATGAGCGTCAATAACACATACATTCTCGTCATAATGTCATCTCCTGTTTATGAAACAATCCTGCAGTCGTGTGTGTGTGTGTGTGTGTGTGTGTGTGTTGCATCACTGTGAAATGTTCTGTTGCTTGCAGCCTCTTTCCTCTTTCAGTCAGTGTGTGAATATTTTTATATTGTGACTCCAGTTATGTTGCACATATGTTTTTGGACATGTTTTCATATTTATTTATTTTCCTACAGATTCAGAGGGTTCTGAATAATTTATACGAAAACAAGAAGATTGCAAGCGCCACTCACAATATCTATGCATACAGGTATTTCTGTTTTTAGCTCATTAAAAAAATCCTTTGCCGTTGCTAAGCAAATATTTTTTTCTTTTAGACAATTCAACCCTAACTTTACATACTCCATTTAGTCATTTGTGGACAGTTTGTTTTATGCACATAATTTTCTGTCTTAAATGTGCAAGTTTCATATTTTTATCTGAAATTTTATAGCTACTTTTTAAGATATTTAAAGAAATCGTTGTAATATTTGCATACTAGTAATAAACGTGGCCAAGCACGTCAGACATTTTTACGTCTGCACTTTAAAAAATCCAATGTCGTATGAAAAATGTATGTAATTCATGATAAATTATTGAAATATTTGAATATATTGCAAAGCAATTTTGCTTATCAAGTAAATGTATCTTGTTTTAAAGTCCGTCTGTGGTGAGAATCCAGCTTTTAATGTAGTTTAAATGTCTATATGGTGTTATTAATCTGCTTTAACACACACCATGTGTAAGTTCATAAGTCGACAGCATTGCTGAGTATTTTCTGCTTAAAACTGCAGTGAACCAAAGACAGTCTCAAAAACACGGTTTGAAATCGCTGGTGTTTCTGACGTCACACACTACCTTGTAACCAATCAGATCAACGTGTGATCGTCAACCAGTGGATCTCTGAGTGAGTGAGTGAGTGGAGGCAGGGCTCATCTGCATATTCATAGAACCACGCATACTAAATGAGGCAAGGGTGTCGAGTTACACTCAAGCTATTTTAAAGGCATGAAGATTTTTTTTCTTGAGGAAAAAATATTTAAATATCTCAGTCTCAAAAACGTGGTTTGTAACTTGTAACCAATCAGGTCAATGTGAATTGGAATTAAATATTTTTCTTACAAAAACCTTTATTTTGCTTCAGAAGGCCTTTATTAATCCTCTGGAGTCGTATGGAGCACTTTTATGATGGACAGATGCGCTTTTATGATGGACAGATGCGCTTTTATGATGGATAGATGCACTTTTATGATGGACAGATGCACTTTTATGATGATAGATGCACTTTTATGATGGATGGATGCACTTTTATGATGGATAGATGCACTTTTATGGTGGATAGATGCACTTTTATGATGGATAGATGCACTTTTATGATGATAGATGCACTTTTATGATGGATGGATGCACTTTTATGATGGATAGATGCACTTTTATGATGATAGATGCACTTTTATGATGGATGGATGCACTTTTATGATGGATAGATGCACTTTTATGGTGGATAGATGCACTTTTATGATGGATAGATGCACTTTTATGATGATAGATGCACTTTTATGATGGATGGATGCACTTTTATGATGGATAGATGCACTTTTATGGTGGATAGATGCACTTTTATGATGGATAGATGCACTTTTATGATGATAGATGCACTTTTATGATGGATAGATGCACTTTTATGATGATAGATGCACTTTTATGATGGATGGATGCGCTTTTATGATGATAGATGCACTTTTATGGTGGATAGATGCACTTTTATGATGGATAGATGCACTTTTATGGTGGATAGATGCACTTTTATGATGGATAGATGCACTTTTATGATGATAGATGCACTTTTATGATGGATAGATGCACTTTTATGGTGGATAGATGCACTTTTATGATGGATAGATGCACTTTTATGATGGACAGATGCACTTTTATGATGATAGATGCACTTTTATGATGGATAGATGCACTTTTATGATGATAGATGCACTTTTATGATGGATGGATGCACTTTTATGATGGATAGATGCACTTTTATGGTGGATAGATGCACTTTTATGATGATAGATGCACTTTTATGATGGATAGATGCACTTTTATGATGATAGATGCACTTTTATGATGGATAGATGCACTTTTATGATGATAGATGCACTTTTATGATGGATGGATGCACTTTTATGATGGATAGATGCACTTTTATGGTGGATAGATGCACTTTTATGATGATAGATGCACTTTTATGATGGACAGATGCGCTTTTATGATGATAGATGCACTTTTATGGTGGATAGATGCACTTTTATGATGGACAGATGCACTTTTATGATGGATAGATGCACTTTTATGGTGGATAGATGCACTTTTATGATGATAGATGCACTTTTATGATGGACAGATGCGCTTTTATGATGATAGATGCACTTTTATGGTGGATAGATGCACTTTTATGATGGACAGATGCACTTTTATGATGGACAGATGCACTTTTATGATGGATAGATGGACTTTTATGATGGACAGATGCACTTTTATGGTGGACAGGTGCACTTTTATGATGGACAGATGCACTTTTATGATGGATAGATGGACTTTTATGATGGACAGATGCACTTTTATGATGGATAGATGGACTTTTATGATGGATAGATGGACTTTTATGATGGACAGATGCACTTTTATTATGGATAGATGGACTTTTATGATGGATAGATGGACTTTTATGATGGACAGATGCACTTTTATGGTGGACGGATGCACTTTTATGATGGATGGATGCACTTTTATGATGGATAGATGGACTTTTATGATGGACAGATGCACTTTTATGATGGATAGATGGACTTTTATGATGGATAGATGGACTTTTATGATGGACAGATGCACTTTTATGATGGATAGATGGACTTTTATGATGGATAGATGCACTTTTATGATGGATAGATGGACTTTTATGATGGACAGATGCACTTTTATGATGGATAGATGGACTTTTATGATGGATAGATGGACTTTTATGATGGACAGATGCACTTTTATGATGGATAGATGCACTTTTATGATGGATAGATGGACTTTTATGATGGATAGATGGACTTTTATGATGGACAGATGCACTTTTATTATGGATAGATGCACTTTTATGATGGATAGATGGACTTTTATGATGGACAGATGCACTTTTATGGTGGACGGATGCACTTTTATGATGGATGGATGCACTTTTATGATGGATAGATGGACTTTTATGATGGACAGATGCACTTTTATGATGGATAGATGGACTTTTATGATGGATAGATGGACTTTTATGATGGACAGATGCACTTTTATGATGGATAGATGGACTTTTATGATGGATAGATGGACTTTTATGATGGACAGATGCACTTTTATGATGGATAGATGGACTTTTATGATGGACAGATGCACTTTTATGATGGACAGATGCACTTTTATGATGGATGGATGCACTTTTATGATGGACAGATGCACTTTTATGATGGACGGATGCACTTTTATGATGGATGGATGCACTTTTATGATGGACAGATGCACTTTTATGATGGACAGATGCACTTTTATGATGGACAGATGCACTTTTATGATGGACAGATGCACTTTTATGATGGACAGATGCACTTTTATGATGGACAGATGCACTTTTGAGATGGACAGATGCACTTTTATGATGGATAGATGCACTTTTATGATGGACGGATGCACTTTTATGATGGACAGATGCACTTTTATGATGGATAGATGCACTTTTATGATGGACAGATGCACTTTTATGATGGATAGATGCACTTTTATGATGGATAGATGCACTTTTATGATGGACAGATGCACTTTTATGATGGATAGATGCACTTTTATGGTGGATAGATGCACTTTTATGATGATAGATGCACTTTTATGATGGACAGATGCGCTTTTATGATGATAGATGCACTTTTATGGTGGATAGATGCACTTTTATGATGGACAGATGCACTTTTATGATGGACAGATGCACTTTTATGATGGATAGATGGACTTTTATGATGGACAGATGCACTTTTATGGTGGACAGGTGCACTTTTATGATGGACAGATGCACTTTTATGATGGATAGATGGACTTTTATGATGGACAGATGCACTTTTATGATGGATAGATGGACTTTTATGATGGAAAGATGGACTTTTATGATGGACAGATGCACTTTTATGATGGATAGATGGACTTTTATGATGGACAGATGCACTTTTATGATGGACAGATGCACTTTTATGATGGATAGATGGACTTTTATGATGGACAGATGCACTTTTATGATGGACAGATGCACTTTTATGATGGACAGATGCACTTTTATGATGGACAGATGCACTTTTATGATGGACGGATGCACTTTTATGATGGACAGATGCACTTTTATGATGGATAGATGCACTTTTATGATGGACGGATGCACTTTTATGATGGACAGATGCACTTTTATGATGGATAGATGCACTTTTATGATGGACAGATGCACTTTTATGATGGATAGATGCACTTTTATGATGGATAGATGCACTTTTATGATGGACAGATACACTTTTATGATGGATAGATGCACTTTTATGGTGGATAGATGCACTTTTATGATGATAGATGCACTTTTATGATGGACAGATGCGCTTTTATGATGATAGATGCACTTTTATGGTGGATAGATGCACTTTTATGATGGACAGATGCACTTTTATGATGGACAGATGCACTTTTATGATGGATAGATGGACTTTTATGATGGACAGATGCACTTTTATGGTGGACAGGTGCACTTTTATGATGGACAGATGCACTTTTATGATGGATAGATGGACTTTTATGATGGACAGATGCACTTTTATGATGGATAGATGGACTTTTATGATGGATAGATGGACTTTTATGATGGACAGATGCACTTTTATGATGGATAGATGGACTTTTATGATGGATAGATGGACTTTTATGATGGACAGATGCACTTTTATGATGGATAGATGGACTTTTATGATGGACAGATGCACTTTTATGGTGGACGGATGCACTTTTATGATGGATGGATGCACTTTTATGATGGACAGATGCACTTTTATGATGGACGGATGCACTTTTATGATGGATGGATGCACTTTTATGATGGACAGATGCACTTTTATGATGGACAGATGCACTTTTATGATGGACAGATGCACTTTTATGATGGACAGATGCACTTTTATGATGGACAGATGCACTTTTATGATGGACGGATGCACTTTTATGATGGACAGATGCACTTTTATGATGGATAGATGCACTTTTATGATGGACGGATGCACTTTTATGATGGACAGATGCACTTTTATGATGGATAGATGCACTTTTATGATGGACAGATGCACTTTTATGATGGATAGATGCACTTTTATGATGGATAGATGCACTTTTATGATGGACAGATGCACTTTTATGATGGATAGATGCACTTTTATGATGGACGGATGCACTTTTATGATGGATGGATGCACTTTTATGATGGACAGATGCACTTTTATGATGGACAGATGCACTTTTATGATGGACAGATGCACTTTTATGATGGACGGATGCACTTTTATGATGGACAGATGCACTTTTATGATGGACAGATGCACTTTTATGATGGACAGATGCACTTTTATGATGGACAGATGCACTTTTATGATGGATGGATGCACTTTTATGATGGACAGATGCACTTTTATGATGGATGGATGCACTTTTATGATGGATAGATGCACTTTTATGATGGATAGATGCACTTTTATGATGGATAGATGCACTTTTATGGTGGATAGAATGCACTTTTATGGTGGACAGGTGCACTTTTATGATGGACAGATGCACTTTTATGATGGACGGATGCACTTTTATGATGGATGGATGCACTTTTATGATGGATAGATGCACTTTTATGGTGGATAGATGCACTTTTATGATGGACAGATGCACTTTTATGATGGACAGATGCACTTTTATGATGGATAGATGCACTTTTATGATGGACGGATGCACTTTTATGATGGATGGATGCACTTTTATGATGGACAGATGCACTTTTATGATGGACAGATGCACTTTTATGATGGACGGATGCACTTTTATGATGGATGGATGCACTTTTATGATGGACAGATGCACTTTTATGATGGACAGATGCACTTTTATGATGGACAGATGCACTTTTATGATGGACAGATGCACTTTTATGATGGACAGATGCACTTTTATGATGGACGGATGCACTTTTATGATGGACGGATGCACTTTTATGATGGATGGATGCACTTTTATGATGGATAGATGCACTTTTATGGATTTCAAAATCAGAAGTGTCATTCATTGTCATTATAAAGCTTGGTAGAGCCAGGATTTTTTTTTCAGTATTGTGTTCGTCTGAAAGTCATATACACCTAGAATGGCATGAGGGTGAGTAAATCATGGGATAATTTTCATTTTTGGGTGAACTATCCCTTTAATTGTGCAGCTGTAATATCTTTATAGATGTAGTTATTGTCTTTGGTGTGAACAAGCGAGAGGGAAAGGTTTAACAGAAGGGATTTTGGATTCGTCTTTTTACCAGTCCATAAAACAGAAATACTGTCAACAGCCAGAAAAAAAAGGGGAATACAATGTTGTATAAAACTATGCTAATGAAATATGAACAAAACTCATTTTAAGAAAACGGCCTTTAGTAATGGAAACCTACAGAGGCAAATAGATAGACTGCAATAAAATAAACACTTAAATGTGTTTTTGGATCTTTCCACAACATTATTAAAACCCAAACCGGCCAAAAACTCAAAATTGACTAGTGCTAAAAAACAACAACACAATTCATGTTTTTGCCTTAAAATTAACACTAGCCATGTAATATAAAAAAGCAACAAAAACAAAAAACAAAACAATATTACTTACAATCTGCATTTGAACACTTATTTCAAGATGTTAATAAACAACAATCCAATCTTTCTGAAGTTAATGACAGACAGAAGTCAATATTTAATCATCAATGGTCTTGTAACGTGTAATTAAAACATCAGCTTTACTTTGAGGTTTTGGGCGGCTCCGGGCTCCAGCTTCCCAAACAGGGCTCGCGTCCCCAATCGGCTCCGGGAACATGCTGAATGCCAACATCACCTGTGGTGTAATCTCACACACACACTCCTCCAGTACTATACATCACTGATCCTGTCCTGAGGATCCGCTCGCGCACACACAGTACATTTCTCATCTCCTCAATGCATAACTCGAAATGCATAAATAATTGAAATACTGCCTGCAATAGGCAAAAATCAACAAACTAAGATGTTCTAAAATAATCTGCTGTAAATCTTGTTTTGAGGCAAAAACATCTCAACTTCCTTAAAGTCTCCCTGTAGTCAATCATGTTATCCCTTAAAACTCATCTCAGATCGCCAAAATGACATATTTAAACTTTTTTCCTTAAAAAAATGCCTTCAAACCGCTTGAGTGTAACTCGACACCCTTGCCTCATTTAGTATGCGCGGTTCTATGAATATGCAAATGAGCCCCGCCTCCACTCACTCACTCACTCAGAGATCCACTGGTTGACGATCACACGTTGATCTGATTGGTTACAAGGTAGTGTGTGACGTCAGAAACACCGGCGATTTCAAACCGTGTGTTTGAGACTGTCTCTGGTTCACTGCAGTTTTAAGCAGAAAATACTCAGCAATGCTGTCCACTTATGAACTTACACATGGTGTGTGTTAAAGCAGATTAAAAACACCATATAGATGTTTAAACTACATTAAAAGCTGGATTTACACCACAGGGGGACTTTATAATGTCTCTCTATCGGCCCCTTGAAAATGAAGGTTTAGTACGACCACATTAAGTGTGTACAGTGAGACTGCATTGTTTGAGCCTTGGACTTGAATGATAACACCAATAAAAGAGCTTAGCAACTTTTATCTCATGAAAGGTCTTGTTGCTTTGTTACAACATACTTTCATTAATCTGGTGCTCTGCGGTCATTTTTGACAGAAAAAAATTAAGTTTTTTTTATTTTTCTTCATTGGAATGGTACGAAACTTGGTAACGGTTTTGGCACTTGTGTGAACACACACAAAAAAATCACGGACATGATTCGATCTGGTTAAATGGTCCTGTAAACAATAGTCACACACACTTGTGCTGCTCGCGGTCAGAAACGAGCGCATTGTAAATGAATGGAGAGGAAGTTCCTCTAGTGGAAGCGTTTGGTACTGCAGCCGAACACACTCACTGAACGCTCATTTACTGAGATATCAAGATCACATTTTAAACAACTTGTTTAGATTCATGGCTTTGATTTTCTTGCGGTTTTAGAGTAAAAACGTGATTTTGAAAATATGTATTTCATATTAAAATTTAAAATAGTATTTTTGTGCATTTTTTATAACAATAAACGTAAAAATCTGTAACTTTTCTTAAGTTCACTTTTTTAAACTTTTTTCACGTCAGCAATAATCTGCCAAGTGTCGTCTTTGAAAAGAGACCAAACTTATAAAGAATTAAAAATTTACCAGTTTAATTTTAAAAATTATTTTCAGGTCTATACAAAAAAAAAAAGTGAATAAATGGATTATAAATACAACGTAAATATAATTTAGTACCATAAAAAAATACAAAATATTAAATAAATCCATCAGACTAAAATATAGTACATTCATTTAATTGAAAAAATAATAATAATTCGGACCGACACACGAAGCGCACCAGAGGGTTAATAGGAGAGCTGTGACTCAACACCGATTGGCCACTTTATTCACATGAGATTCTCCATTCCCGTCTCTCACACACACACACGATGAGCCGTCTGTCTCTTGGCTGTTAGTGAACAGACTGTCACACAACTATTCCCCAAACGATGGACCTTGTGGTGTCAAAACCCTCAATGTCAAGCCGCAAAACCTCAGCGGGGCGTCCTAGCTTCCCACACTCCTCCCTGTGCCAGATATCATTCCTCATCCGAATCCTCTCCCAGTTTCCCTCTGAAATACTCCCACAAAACCCCAGACCCGGTGTAATGCGAGTGAAAGTCACTGCGGGCTGTTTTGAGGAAAGTGGCCACTGAGAGCTATGATTCTCGGCAAGTTTTTCCGACATTTATTTCCCAATCCCCTCTTGTTTTCATCAGGATCTACTTGGAGGATAAAGAGTCTTTCCTGCAGGACTGCGAGGATGATGGAGAAACTGCGGCGGGGGGGCGATTGCTGCATCTTTTGCAGGTAAATGTGTGCTGTGTCAGGTGACATATCGGCTTGGGGATGTTATTCAAGATATTATGAGTTCATTTCTGTAATTATTTAAAGGTTTCACCCACAAATTTACGTCTTTTCTAAAGGAGAATGTTCAAGCCGTCTTTCCCAGCCTAAGCTTAAGAACCAATATATAACCAAATGTCCAGTTCAAATATATATTTTACAATATATAAAATGCTCATTTATTTGATGAAAAAATACAGTAAAAACGGTAATATTGTGAAATATTTTTACTATTTAAAAGAGTGGTTTTCTATTTAAATATATTGTGAAATTAAATTTATTCCTGTGATGCAAAGCTGAATTTTCACAGGAATGAAGCATATTACACTGATTTCTGAAGGATCATGTGACACTGAAGACTGGAGTAATGATGCTGAAAATACAGCTTTAATCACATGAATAAATTACACTTTAAAATATATTAAAATGGAAAACAGTTATTTTAAAAAGTCATAATATTTAACAATACTTTTTTTTCTTTTCTTTTTTTTTTATCAAATAAATGCAGCCTTGGTGAGCAGAAGAAACTTATTTTAAAAGCATTAAAAATCCCAAACTTTTGACTGGTAGTGTATATAAAATGCTCACCAAGGCTGCATTTATTTGAGGAAAAATACAGTAAAAACGATAATATTGTGAAATATTTTTACTATTTAAAAGAGTGGTTTTCTATTTTAATATAGTGTGAAATGTAATTTATTCCTGTGATATAATAAATACAATTTTTCAATATATTCAAATAGAAAATCTCAAAATCGAATATTATTTCACCGTTTTTACTGTTTTTTTTTCATCAAATAAATGCAGCCTTGGTGAGCATTTTATATACACTACCAGTCAAAATTTTTTGATCTGTAAGATTTTTTATGTTTGAACTAACTAATATGAATTAATAAACACAAGAGACTATTAAAAAAAATCATAATTATGCTAAACTTTTGACCAGTAGTGTATATGACCGATTTCTTCAGCTAAACTCAGTGAAGGCAGTGTTTTAAAGCGCCGGATCTTCAAGAAGCCGTGCACGTATTCAAAGTCCATGGATCATTTTAGCAGTCGTGTTGATATGCGGCGGGATTATCCGTGCGCTCCTCCTGTCTTGATCCCAATTCCATTCTTGCGATGTCAGATATTTGCACACGGATATGTCATTCCTCCATAATCTTTCCTCTTATCTCCCCTTCTCTGATTAAAGGCATCAAAACCCTCCAGTGTGAAATACGACATGACACTGTAATCTCGAGACAGCATTTACGCCAATAACCTCGGCGAGAAACGAGTCGTGATGTTCGTTAAACTCAGGGAACGGAGCCGGTGTTGTTCTGATGATCCTCAATGAAGTGTGCTTTAGTTTGTGTGACTGGAACATCATGTCTTATGAGGTTCGATGTGTCTTCGGTTGAGGGACACGTCATTTCTAATTTTGCACAGGAACTCCAGCGACTTCACTTTTCCCATCCGAGTGAAACTATTTTATTTATTGTTTTATGCTTTATACAGTCAAACCAAACATTATTCAGACAGCAGAAATACAGTCAGTGTGTGCAGGACACTATAGTAAGTGAGGAGAGCAAAATAATGTGAAATATTATACAAAAAAAAAAATTTCATTCAGTGACTACCAGTAAAAAAAATTGGGACCAAAAATGATTGGGACACTTTGAGCTGATCATGTTTTGCTGAATGTTAGACACTACAGGTGAATAGGGTACAATTTTAAAATAATAGATATCACCATGAAACTTCCTCAGTTGATTACTTACACAAGTTCATTTAAAAAATGCATTACAAGTTTTTGAAATTTGTATGTTTAATTATGCAAATGAGGCATTATCTCATTAAATATGCGCAATTTTGCATATATTTTCGGTAGATAGATCTGAACATATGATAAAGCCAGGTGCAAAATTCTTCTTTCATTTTGATTACACACAAGAGGGGATTTAGAGGGATTTCAGGATATATGCCTTCATTACCTAGGAAATCTAAATATACTGTCCATAGCCTTAAAAAATCGATTTTCGTCATATTTTTTTATTAAAATGTCCCATAAATCAGGCCAGGAATGATTTATTAACAAATCCCTCTGAACATATCTTCAGAATACTGCTAAGTGTATAACTGGAGAGTTTGGTGTACATCGGCTGAGATGTTTATACTGGAGAATGACAAAAAACTCATTTTGAGAAAACGGCATTTAAAGATTTGTAATGTAAAAAATCATACTTTTTTAGTGGAAACAACTATTTACTGACACAATATCTTATTAAATCATTAGCAACAACAATACAAACCACCTAAATCACATCAAAACTTATAAACACAGCATTTATGGCCTTTAACTGAACAGAAAAACAGTCAAAAACACACATCTGAGTGTCAGAGCGCATCACGTGATGCATCTGAACCAATCACGGTGTCAGAAATTGACATCAGCCAATGAGATTTCACTTTTAGGGTTAAATACCCATTGTACTTTCACGATTGGTTGCTGATTAAAAGGAAATGACCATATTTGGATCCGACAGCATTGTACAGGAGAGAGAGAGCTTTCTAACGGTGTGTGTGATGACGGAGCAGACAGAGATCGCGGATCAAGATGATTTATAACGCCAACTTTTGTTGAATTTTCGGAGAAATCTACAGACGCAAATAGACACAGTGTAGTAAAATAAAGACCTAAATGTGTATTTTTGACTTTTTTTCACCACAAGTCTGAAAGAAGAAGACATGTTATTGAAGACAAATAGCCCAAAATCTCAAAATTGACCAGTGAAAAAAAACGATGTTTTTGCCTGCCGTGTCTCGCCTTAATTGCTAATGCTCTTTTTACTCACACACTGAACACAATGAAGCATTGCTTGGTCACTGGTTGAGCTAAACTGGTATTATCTAATTGTGTAGTTAAATTTACCAGCTGACAGATATTCAACATAATTCATGTGTGAGACAGTCTAACAGAAGGACGGACAAAACCAGTCAAATATCAACTGAGTTCATAACTCGTCATATTTTATCACCGTTTTCTAAACTATAGTGAATAAACTGAGATAATGTGAGAAATGTTGAAGATGTCTGAATACATGTTGGTTTGACTGTATGTGAAATAACTCGAAATTTCGAAAGGATTCGATGTGAAAAATGCTATAAAAATATATAAAACATGGCCTGCTCGAGAGCTTTATTGACCTCTTTCTTGGTGCGTGAATGAACATATTCCAGTGAAAACTAACAGCCGATCATTCAGCCTTTTGGAGTTCATCCCACTATTTCCTGTTTTCCGAATGTGACGGCATGTTTGAAAAGAGAGAAGACTATTAATAGAGGTGGCAAGTGCAGATGGCAGTGATTTTCCCCTTCGCTCCGCGTTCACCCAGCTTCATTCCTGAGACACGCTGGGAAAAATACAACAGCGAGGACTGTAAAGGCACTTGAGAGCTGTCATTCTTTTCAAAGGCCATATTTTGTCTATTCTGCGCCTTTAAGCGACTCGTGTCCCGAACTGTGGCGTGAAGGAAACATTTGTGAATCTTTTCATGCTCGACTTCTGCTTCAATCGGCCTGAAATCACTCCGATTGCTGAATCTGATTAGTGTTTACATGAGCGCTAAACATGTGATCGGGTTGATGACACTGCAGGAATATACAGTGGCTATGTTTACATGCAACCAAATAATCCGTTAGTAATGGGATTGACGGCTCAATCGGACTGAAAAGCCTTCATGTGAACGCCTTAACCCTTTATATTGGCACCCGGCCCGCCTTATATATATATTATACTTATATTTTTATAAGAATAACCCTATATTGCAAATACGTGATCTTTTGTGTTTCTTAGAGGTTGAATTCATTTCAAAATCTGCCAAACTTCCAACACTACTTCTGAATAGGATGTCTACGTCATAAATTGTATGAATTTTCTTTAAGTAATGGTTCAGATCACTCAAACCACATATGGAAATGGAGGCGCCCTTATATGGGCAGTAATGTCCACTAGTGGAGAAGTGTGGTACTGCGCCCAAACTAAATCTCACTGAAAGCTGATTTTTTGAGATATCAACCTAAAATTTGAAACACAACTTGTTCAGATTTTTGCCTTTGATTTTTTTTTGCAGTTTTAGAGTCCACCATGTTTTGAAAATATATATGAATAATACATTTTTCAATTCAAACTTCTATAACTTTTTTTCTGTTTAACTTTCTTAATTTATTCACTTCTCCAAAAATCTGCCAAATGTCTTCTTAAAAACAAGACCAATCTTACATCTATATTCCAAATTCTTGAGTTACAACCATTTATGTTCGAAATGTGCATTTTCATGTCTATTAAAAAAAGGGGGGTGCTTGATAAGGGTTAATCGATCCGATTGAGCTCGATCCCAATGGCGAACACCGCTCACATTTGCTGTCCATTCTGTCTCACAGATCCTGGATGTGCGTAACGTGCTGGTGGTGGTCTCTCGATGGTACGGTGGGATTCTGCTGGGACCCGACCGCTTTAAACACATCAACAACTGTGCCAGGAACATCCTCATCCAGGAGGGTTACACGGACACTTCAGTAAGACTAATGTACACACATGTGACCCTGGATCACAAACCCAGTCTGGAGTCGCACTGGTCGTGAGGATATTAAGTAAAGATCATGTTCCATGAAGATATTTAGTAAATGTCCTACCGTAAATATATAAAACATGTATTTTTGTGAGTGAATGCAGCACAATCGTGAACATAAATGCACAACTTTAAAGGAGATTTTCTCAATGTTTACATTTTTTTGCTCCTCAGATTCCAGATTTACAATAGTTGTGTCTCGACCAAATATTGTCCTATCATAACAAACCACACATCAGTGGAAATTGACCCATGTGGTTTTGTGGTCCAGGGTCACATATATACAATGCAGACATTTAAGAAATACAGAGTTCTGTCTTGAAACTCTAGATGGTTCAGGATAGCAGGTCCTTAACTCAATCTGTGTGCAGTCGCAGCGTTATCTATAGGGCACAGCTGATTGGTTCCTGCTGTATCAGTAGTAGGGATGTGACGGTGAGGATATTGTTTTCCCACCGGTTAATCGACGCGTGGAAACACGGCGGAGGCTTTTAAATCGCTAATTTAAAGGCGAAAGTAAAATGCGCGAGTCTCTGCATGAGCATTCATAATGGTGCGGAGCAGAGCGAGCGTTTTTACAAAGGAATGAACGTGGACACGTGCGCATTTTAGTTTCGCTTTCAAATTAGCGCCAATTTCGGGGCGGATTGCTTGAATTGTGAGTCCAATAGTCTATTATTCTTAACGAAAAACACAACAACAAAACAGTACAATGACAAATTTGCTTAAATAGGCGCTTTTTCACCAAAAACTTTGCTGCGACTCTCGTTCAGCTCACGGTTTATTAAGCAGACTAGAGATGTTAACCGATGACCGTTTGACCGATGGTTGACCGCATCAACGTTAACCGATCAAAGTTGTCGGTAGTCGGGAAAAAAGAAAAGAAAAAGCGATCTCTAAATTAGACCGCTTTAATTAGACAGTGGACTAAACGCTACTACAGTTAGCAGTCTCATTCCAAGATCTTTTTGTGTGAAGTGAACAAATCCCTCACACTCAATTTTTCATAACTCGCCTGTTTGTACTTAATAAACCAATAAAAACATTTGGCGCGAGGTCACAGCGTTTGGGTTCGCGCGCTCACATGGTTTGCGAAAAGTACAGGCTAACACACTCGAGGTTAGAGCCAGGGCAGACGACAGGAGGAAGCGTGCAAAGAAGAGTAGTGTGTGGGACCATTTCACCAAACAGAACGACACAGATGTGAGTTGCAACTTGTGTGATACAGCGCTTAAATATGGAAATACATTACATCTACATTTCAGTGGTAACAGATCAGGTGATGATGATCATCATCTTTCTTTATTATTGTTAGCACTACCTCAAACTAAAGCGGCGTCTCTTCTGAGCTGTCATTTTCTGAAATGAGCCGCGGCAATGTTTCAAATGAGCTTCTAACGCTAGACAAACGCCTTTATTTTCAACCCGATCCCCTTGTACCCGAACCATTTCGAAACTAAGGAGCCGTTTGTCCGCCGATTACATACAAGTAGGGTGACCACCTGCTAATAAGCCCAAGGGGGGACAAGGGGTATGTTTCTGAGGGACAATGTGGGACACTGCCTGGCGCGGCGGTGCCCCCACCCCACGGGTAGACTCACTGATAGTGGTTTACCCATTTCTAGCACATACCACCTTACATGGTATATTAATAATGCCCTATTAAAAAAAAAAGTCTTAACTCACAACTCCAGAGGTTCACGGAACGAGAAGGGGGAGGAAGGATGGTGAACTTGCATGTTAGTAAAGGCAGGCGCAGGGAAAAAAATGTGTTCTGGGGACACCTAGGACTTTGGGCACACCTTTGGGACTCAAACCTTTTCACCAACATCTGAATCAAATAAGGAAGAAAGAGAAAGCGCGCCTCTAATTGGAAAGCGCGCATCTAAAAGTTCCTTCGCAGTGTGTCTGGTATGCACGTGCGTGCGCTGTCATGACAACAACGAAAAAGTTGACAACCTAGTCAGCAGTTCAACTGAGGGGTGGGTGTGGCAATAGCGTGCCGAACTGTCAAGTAATGTTCGTTTGGCTGCCTGGGGCTCGAGGATATAGAGCGACCAACTTTTTTTTTTTGAGCAAGCATTGATTATGCGTGACACAGTCTCAATTTGCGGGACGCATGAATTGGGCTTCAAACGCTGTGCGCGCACGCGCTACGCGGGACGGGTGGTCACCCTACATACAAGCTCCTCGGCGGCGCGTTTGCGAGACTCATGTTTCGCGCTGTAGGGGATTTAAAAAAAGTGACGTGAGTGGAAAGGCGGCGCCGGGGCTGTGTGTGTGTGTGTGTGTGTGTGTGTGTGTGTGTGTATGTGTGTGTGTGTGTGTGTGTGTGTGAGCGGGAGGCAGAGCGGCAGAGAGATGCGACAGAGTTGCGAAATTGCCGAATTGCAGGCGCGGCTTGAAATGGCTGTTATTTCAAATAGCGTAGCATAAACTAATCGGTTTACCGGTTTCAACCGGCTAATGAGGCTCGGTGGTCGGTCAAGATTTTTTCCGTTTTCGCCATCCCTAAAGCAGACATGTTCAGTTTTTAATTGTAATGTCTGTTCTCTAACTGAACAAAATTATTTTAAAGAATCGAATCAATGGTGGGGTGCCGCGGTGGGCAAGTGATGATACCAATGAGTTTGCATGTTCAACATTCAGCATTTGCGTTCGCAGTGCAGTGCGCTTTCAGAAAGCCCTCCACCCTCCCCAGCTCCACCTGTACAGATCTGCCATTCACGCCTGATGTATCGTACAGCAGCAGCATGTCGGGAAAATCCTGTATTTGGTGCCGCAAGACCAAATATATAAACTTTGCCATACCCATTATCATGCCAAACACTCTGAGAGTTATCACGACACAACTTTTAACAAAACCAAACGTCCTTCTGCTCCAGTATGTTGTTTAATGGAAACAGCTCTGCCACCTGACTCCTGCAAAGGTCTTCTGTTGACGCATTTGTATTTGTCGTTTTTGAGTAGTCAATGTTCAATATTGCATTTTTTGGTTACTTCTGTGAATTTGTATGAAGAGAGAAGCGCTCCTCTTGAGTGTCCGCCACTCACTCATCCAACAATCACAGTGATAAGGTCACACAAAAACCAGTTCTGAGGAGATTTGCCGGCATGCGCCTGACTTCTTCTGAGGATTCATTTGTTTGTTGTTTTCTTTCATTTCTGTGCAAATGAGGACTCGCGCACAGCTGTGGGGCTGCTATGGTTACCCGGATAATAGGGGCGCTTCGGTTTATATGCAGACGTACAATTACACACATGTGTGATATGATTGTTTAAGATTTTGCTAGAATTCATTTCAAAAACCTCACATCAATTAAAGCAGCAGCACATGGCCGAGGAAAACACAAGCGGAGAAAACCAAAGCTGTCACGTTTCATGAGCGCGAGATCCTATTTTGTGGCATGTTTTGAACTTGGTATCACATCGTTACGGTGATTGCCGTTAAAAGCAGCTGAAAACGCACCTTTCTTCTTCCGCTTCTATTTTAAGCCGTGGATTTCTGTGATTCCTTTGATTGTGGACTGGATGAGTTTGTTTCCGAACTCCACAGCCTCAGAAGTTGTTTAGTTGAACCATCAGACTGCAAAAAAATATATTTTTTAGTTAGTATTTTTGTCTTGTTTCCAGTCCTAATATCTAAACATTCCTAAATCAAGAAGCATTTACTAGATGAGTAAAGTTACATGATAAATTCTATCTTGTTTTCCGATTTAAAAAAAAACTTTAAAAAAAACTTGTTTTTGCTTAAAACAAGCTAAATTTAATTCATAATTCAAATGGAATTCAAATGGATAAACTTATAAACAATAAAAAATTATCTTAATTCAAATGGAAAGCAAGAAAAATAATCTTAAATCAAATGGAAAACAATAAAAATAATCTTAATTCAAATGGAAAATAATAATAAATAATCTTAATTCAAATGGAAAACAATAAAAATAATTTTAATTCAAATGGAAAACAATAAAAATAATCTTAATTCAAATGGAAAACAATAAAAATAATTTTAATTCAAATGGAAAACAAGAAAAAATTATCTTAAATAAAATGGAAAACAATAAAAATAATCTTAATTCAAATGGAAAATAATAAAAATAATCTTAATTCAAATGGAAAATAATAATAAATAATCTTAATTCAAATGGAAAATAATAATAAATCATCTTAATTCAAATGGAAAATAATCATAAATAATCTTAATTCAAATGGAAAATAATCATAAATAATCTTAATTCAAATGGAAAATAATAATAAATAATCTTAATTCAAATGGAAAACAATAAAAATAATTTTAATTCAAATGGAAAACAAGAAAAAATTATCTTAAATAAAATGGAAAACAATAAAAATAATCTTAATTCAAATGGAAAATAATAATAAATAATCTTAATTCAAATGGAAAATAATAAAAATAATCTTAATTCAAATGGAAAACAATAATAAATAATCTTAATTTAAATGGAAAACAATAAAAATAATCTTAATTCAAATGGAAAATAATAATAAATAATCTTAATTCAAATGGAAAACAAGATTATTTTTCGGCAGTCAATTTTCCTTGTTTTAAGCAAAAACTCACTTAATTTAGATTTTTTTTAAATCGGAAATCAGGATAGGATTTCTTATGTTATTTTACTGCATTTTGATTTAAGCATGTTTAGATATCAGGACTGGAAACTAGACAACAACACTGAGTAAGAAAAGCATTTTCTGCAGTGCACCACCAGAGCCATTATGGCCAGCAAGCCTATTAAACACTAGAGTGTCTTTTGTAAAAAAAATAAATAAACTTAATTACTGTAATTTGAGCTTTTGGCTAATTTGTTTGGTTATTCCACTCTAGAACTATACCAGTAAGTGAATGTAGTCACACCACCGCTTAAATGCATTAGCCAACAGAGGAATTGTCCACGCAACGCTAGCCGAATGCATTAATGCTTCTTCTCTGTAATCTCAGTTCATCTGTAAAAGCTCAAAAACTCATTCTCACCGCCGGATAACGTGCATATTGTACAATCAAGCCAACATTCATTCAGATACCCTCAACATTTCTCACATTATCACAGTTTATTCGCTATAGTTTAGAAAATGGTGATAAAATATGAGCAGAACTCAGTTGATATTTGACAGGTTTTGTCCATCCTTCTGTTAGTCTGTCTCACACATGAATTATGTTGAATATCTGTCAGCTGGTAAATTTAACTACACAATTAGATAGGGCTGTAACGATTAATCACGATTAATCGAAATCCAAAATAAAAGTTTGTGTTTACATAATATATGTGTGTGTATTGTGTATATATTAATACGCACATATGCATGTATATATTTAATAAAAAAAATGTATTTATATATAACATAGTTCTATTTATATATAATATAAATCATATAAAAATATATATGCAGCATATAAATGCAAATATTTCTCAATATATACATGCATGTGTGTGTGTGTATTTATATATACAAAATAATTATACACAATACACACACATATATTATGTAAACACAAACTTTTATTTTGGATTTCGATTAATCGCGATTAATCGTTACAGCCCTACAATTAGATAATACCAGTTTAGCTCAACCAGTGACCAAGCAATGCTTCATTGTGTTCAGTGTGTGTGTAAAAAGAGCATTAGCAATTACAGAAAAAACACTGAAGAAAACATGATCAGCTCAAAGTGTCCCAATCATTTCTGGGCCCAAATTTGTATAATTTTTACTGGTAGTCACTGTATTAATATTTTCTGGGTATAATATGTCCTGCACACACTAGCAAAAAAAAAAAAAAATCAAACATGATCTCTGGTGTCTGAATAATGTTTGGTTTGACCGGTTCTTCATCCCACGTTTTGTGTTCAAGAACGAATGCAAGAATCCGTGTCTGTGTTTGTGTTTGTGTAGAGCAGCACACAGATGTGTAGTCTTAGCCTGAGTAATACACACGTGACTGTAGACATTGATTTCCTGACGCTGTGTGTCAGTGTGAGGATGAATGTTGTGTTATCTTCACAGTTTGAGCGGCTGATCATTATGTTCTGTCCACTGCGGCTCTACGGTAATTAACATACAATGCGTAATAACCCCGTCGCCAGCAGAGTCGCGGAGACGTCACGTGTGGATTCATTAAAATAGACTCATTCATTTGGACACTCTTGCGGCCCTAGAGACACGATTTAAACAAGAAGACCGTCTGAGGAACCGGAGCAACTTAACAAGCCTCACACACACTCGCACGTGTCGAGGAGGAACTGGTCAAAATGACAATGCCATTATTTGTGGCACGGTTGCGGTATATTGCATCAGCAATGCACAATCTCATCCTCGTACTCGCAACATTACACTCGAATGAAGGAGCTTGAAAGTGTGTGTGAGAAGCGGCCAGTTGTGGATCTGATGACGGGCCCGAAAGTGTTTCTTTTCATGGACAGTTGTACTTGTGTGAAGGTGTTTTCCCCCTAACCGTGTAAAACACACTCTCACGGTGTTATGTCTGACGCATAACTTGTTTGAATGTTTGATTATTTCATTACTTTTGATTTAGATCATAGTTAATCAAATATATGTTCATCAAGACTCGCTTCAGAAACAATGACAACTAATATAATATATACACTCTAAAAAATGCTGGGTTGTTTTAACCCAATTTTGGGTCAAATATGGACAAACCCAAACGTTGGATCAAAAATTGCTTTAAATTGCATTTTTGATCCAACGTTTGGGTTTGTCCATATTTGACCCAAAATTGGGTTAAAACAACCCAGCATTTTTTAGAGTGTATAATAAAATGCTGGGTTGTTTTAACCCAATTTTGGGTCAAATATGGACAAACTCAGCCGTTGGGTTAAATTTTTAAATTGCATTTTTGATCCAACGTTTGGGTTTGTCCATATTTGACCCAAAATTGGGTTAAAACAACCCAGCATTTTTTAGAGTGTATAATATTATGCTGGGTTGTTTTAACCCAACTTTGGATCAAATATGGACAACCTCAGCCGTTGGGTTACATTTTTTAATTACATTTTTAACCCAACATTTGGGTTTGTCCATATTTGACCCAAAATTGGGTTAAAACAACCCAGCATTTTTTAGAGTGTATAATATTATGCTGGGTTGTTTTAACCCAACTTTGGATCAAATATGGACAACCTCAGCCGTTGGGTTACATTTTATAATTACATTTTTAACCCAACATTTGGGTTTGACCATATTTGACCCAAAATTGGGTTAAAACAACCCAGCATTTTTTAGACTGTATAATAATATGCTGGGTTGTTTTAACCCAACTTTGGGTCAAATATGGACAAACTCAGCCGTTGGGTTACATTTTATAATTACATTTTTAACCCAACATTTGGGTTTGACCATATTTGACCCAAAATTGGGTTAAAACAACCCAGCATTTTTTTAGAGTGTATAATATTATGCTGGGTTGTTTTAACCCAACTTTGGATCAAATATGGACAACCTCAGCCGTTGGGTTACATTTTATAATTACATTTTTAAACCAACATTTGGGTTTGTCCATATTTGACCCAAAATTGGGTTAAAACAACCCAGCATTTTTTAGAGTGTATAATATTATGCTGGGTTGTTTTAACCCAACTTTGGATCAAATATGGACAAACTCAGCCGTTGGGTTACATTTTATAATTACATTTTTAACCCAACATTTGGGTTTGACCATATTTGACCCAAAATTGGGTTAAAACAACCCAGCATTTTTTAGAGTGTATAATAATATGCTGGGTTGTTTTAACCCAACTTTGGGTCAAATATGGACAAACTCAGCCGTTGGGTTACATTTTATAATTACATTTTTAACCCAACATTTGGGTTTGACCATATTTGACCCAAAATTGGGTTAAAACAACCCAGCATTTTTTAGAGTGTACATTGCCACTTTTTTTCAAATGAAGTGATATATAAACAATAACACTTTACAATAAGGTTCATTAATTGACATTAGTTTATGTATTAACTAAGAATGTGCAATACATTTGTTAATCTTTGTTAATATTAGTTCATAAAAATCCAGCTGTTCATTGTGTGTTTATGTTAGTTCACAGCGCATTAACTAATGTTAACAAATACAACATTTGATTTTAATAATTTATTGGTAAATGTTGAGATTAATATTAACTAAGATTAATAAATGTTGTGGAAGTATTGTTCATTCTTAGTTCATTTTAACTAATAAACCTTATTGTAAAGTGTTACCAACAATATAAAGAAATATCAGTTAAATTACTAAAAAATAAACTATAGCAAAAATATTGTTCGGCAGTTTTTGTTGCTAAATTGTTAATGTGAACATTCATGTGTGACGTGAGCATTTTTTAACACTGAAACAAATGTATGTTTTTGAAGATATTATAAACATACTTTACACTTTATTTTAAGGTGTCATTGTTACAGTGTAATTATATATTTAAGTACTGAGTAATATTAAGCATCTACATGTAGGGTTTGATTGAGGGTTAGTTGCATGTAATTATGCATAATTTACTGTTATTACTATGGTAAGTACAGATTTGGCAGATTTTTGTAGAAGTGAAATAAATTAAGAAAGTTAAACAGAAAAAAAGTTATAGAAGTTTGAGTTTATGAAAATGTACCATGTTAAAAATGTAATTATTCATATTTTATATAAAATATATTTTTTCAAAACCTGGTGGACTCTAAAAATGCAAAAAAAATCAAAGGCAAAAATCTGAACAAGTTTTGTTTCAAATTTTAGCTTGATATCTCAAAAATGTTAGTTTGGGCGCAGTACCACACTTCTCCACTAGTTGACATTACTGCCCATATAAGGGCGCCTCCATTTCTTCCATATGCTGTTTGAGTCTGAACCATTATTTTTTTCAATTTTCATACAATTTATGACGTAGACATCCTATTCAGAAGTAGTGTTGGAAGTTTGGCAGATTTTGAAATGAATTCAACCTCTAAGAAACACAGAAGATCACGTATGTGCATTATATCTCGCTGACACATCACTAATGCTGAATCTATTATTATTTTCTTTATATTGAAAACATTTTCAGACCTTTTTTTCTAAAAGAATTGAATGGATGCTATCTTTTGAACTCTTGGCATGAAAACAAACTGAGGTTTCTACCATTCTTTCATGATTTTTCATGTTCATCACTATTTCAAAATAAAGGTCTGAACACGCCTCAGGAGTATGAACATATTCTTGTTGCAAATTGATAAATTACGGCTCCTCTGTAATGTATTTTGAAAATCAGTCACCACAAATGAAAACTAGAGATTGTAAGCTTTCAAATGTTATATAGTTTGTCAAGATTAGTTTAGGTTTAGTATAGGATATCACTGTTTTAAATATGTAATGGCCGTGGTGGCGATGCTAATATAAGGGGATAATGTTATAGTTTCATTTCAGATTTCCTTTATACACAAGTTCTTCTCTTTCATGTTTAATTTTGTATTTTTTTCTATCAGGAGGAAACATCCAAAGCTGGAGGGAAGAACAAAAGGTCGAAGGGCAAGAAGGCAAAGTGAACCCCCCCGACCTGGGACAGATGAAGACTGGAAACTGGTTCCAGACTCCTAACATCCCCGATAAACTCGCACAGTAGTGATGTGTGGAGGATCAATCCGCCCGGGTGTCCTAAACTGGGCTGTGTGTGCCATCGGGTTTAATGCTCTGTTGCTGCGAGTTATGTCACACTAAGTGCTCTGTGCTTTTGTCTTATGAATAAAGATTTTTATGAATCACAAATTGATTTGCAAATGAGAGTTGCCTGAAGTCACAAGGACAAGCGAGTGTGAAACCGGTAATAAACACCCCTGACATCCATCAGCGACCTTTGAACCTTTCTCCAGTTTAATAGTGCTCTAATAATGTAATTTGATAAAGCCTGACAAAAGTAATTTAAGCTTTTTCCGTGAGCGTAATCCCGGCATGTCCGTTTTAGATTGACTCATTTTATTTTCTTTACGCCAAATGTCAACGCTGAACGCCCTGAAAGTGGTTTGATTGTCAAACGTCCATTATGACAGTCTATTTAATCCCTTGACGCTCTCTAATTTAGCGTTTTCACTCATGCTTAACCTTTTGAATATTGAACGGCGTTATTTTACCAATCAAACTTCGCAGGCCAAGAGTCCACCGCCACCTGGTGAGTTTGCCGCGCTACGACTCGCATGCTAATTGTCCTTAATGAGCTCATGTGAGAATAACTCGATGGCTTTGGCGCTCGACGTCCTAATAAACAGATGCTAGGTCACGGGAGAACCCAACGAATGCGGAGCTGTAATTGGAGGTTTGCAGAGAGGTTTGGTGGCGTGTCTCGGAAAGAAACTTGTTGGTTTGCGTTCTAGCATCCCTGAATGATTTCAAGTTTTAAAGGGTTAGTTCACCCAAACTCAGTCAGTAATGACTCTCCTCATGTTGTTCCCCGTCAGACTTTCCTTCATCTCCTGAACACAAATGAAGATATTAGTGATTCAATCTGAGAGTGTCTCACTCCTCCATAGGCTTCTGTTGTGATTGAAACTTGCCGGCCCAGAAAGTTAGTAAAGACGATGTTTAAAATAGTCCGAGTGACGACAGCGGCTCAACCTTCAGTTTATCAAGCGACCAGAATACTTTTTGTGCGACTTTATTGAACTCTTGATGTTCTTCTGTGTGTGTCTCTGAGTGAGTAACAGCGCTTCTGGGTTGTACATCAGAACGGAGGCTCACTATTGGCCGACACTGGTCATGTGTGTGATGCTGGCCAATAGTGAGCCTCCGTTCTGACGTACAACCCAGAAGCGCTGCGCTGTTACGGCGGTGATCAACTTGTCCATGCGATACTTCTGTTGCGCCGCGCTCCACTTTATTCCTATGGGTGACGTCAAGCGACTTTGACGCGCCCGCAAAGGATTCTGGGAAGGCGGCGCTTCATTTGAAAAAATGCCGCGCGTGAAAAAGCTGGCTGATGCCCGTTTTTATGCAAATGAATTCCGTTGAACGTGACGCGGCTCTCCAATAGAAGCAAGCACATGGAGACGGGGGGAAGTCTCTCGCGGGTCCTTTGTTCTAGACTGGCCACTGGCTCAAAACCACGCTCATAGCGGTAAACTAGAGGAACGCCCATCAACGTACAGATGTGGGGACACACCACGCGACATTCGTGTCGGACAAGTGGATCAGTGCCGTCACACTACGTGAACTCACTCAGAGGAACACAGAAGAACATCAAGAGTTGAATAAAGTCCTTATTTCTGACCCGTTTCTTTTTTACCGTTAATTCAACGTGTGTTTTTTTCATCTGTTACTTTAATCAATATTAATTTATTCAAATCCCTTGTTCTTGAGCCAGATAAATAGTGCTCTGATTGAATTATGAATTGCTTTACTGTAGTTTGTGTGTAGCTTGTCATGTATCTAACTAGTTTTTAAGGAGTTGCTGCCATTCGATTCACTTTTAAACCTTAAAGGCACACTGTGTAGTTTCTCCCATCTAGTTGTGAAATTGTATTTTGCATTCAAACGAATTGTGCTCTCCAGCGCCTCGCTTTTTCAAATGCGTGTTGCATCTACGGTAGCCATTATGTGCCAAAAAGCGATGACAGGATGTCTTCTAATCGCACTTCATGGAGTTTTCCTTCGGGTGAACAGGTGTGTTATTTCAAACAAACTGCAACTTGACACAACGAACAAACGAATGTTACAGTGTGAATTACTGTGAAAAACATGAACTATTGTAATTAGTAGTTATGCCTTCTTTATTGGTTATATTTTATATTTGACCCTCTCCAACATGTTCACAAATAACACTATAGGCATAGGCTACAAACAGAATTACGGTATGCGTTTGTATTATTCAATGTGAGGTCACCGTATAAATGATAAATAACAGAAAATGTCAGATAACAGAAAACTTGAAGTAGCCTTAGGTGTGCAAACAGTGCAAGAACAGTCATTCTATATTATAAAGTACACAACCAAGCAATGAGAAAAAGCTTGTAAGTAAGACCGTAACATTGACTTACCCGTCGAGAAGAAAGCAAGAAACTTCAGCGTCTGAACTCTTTCTCCGGCATTAACTCTTTCCACCTGGGAAAAGCTATCCCAACATTAACTCTTGTTTTTTGAAATCTCCAGTCACGTTTCCTTTTACGGTCTATTTTGGACTTTGTTGGCGATGAGGATTTCTTCCCCTGTGGCTCTGCATATGTATGGTCCTCCATTATAAATAACACTTGCCGGGGCGGTTTCAAGCTCCTCCCATTGCTCTGCTCCTCCGTTTCTGCTGGTGTCAGTCACGTCACGTGACGCTGGCTCTGAACGAAAACGCTTTGTGGAAACGCGTTGGTCTAGTACTTTTTGTCCCTCTCTGCTATTATAGTTTTTCAAGATGGCGGACCTACATGGAAGCCTCCGTGGACCTACTTGTCCCATGTATATAAAGATAATAAATTCTTCGTTTACGCGGATAAGTCGGATCATTGGCAGAGGTATTTGTACACCATTGAGGAAATGTTAATGAATAAAAATATTGATTTTAGATAATAAAATACCTGAAAAAATACACATTGTCCCTTTAAATTTGACATAATTTTTTTTTAGAGTGAGCATTCACGTACAAGATACTGTGTTTCGGCGGATCACCACCAGTGCGGTTGCACAGCCCAATATACTCGGAACGGTTTGCTCCGGTGAATTCTTCTGTGGGAATGAGTCATTTAGAAAAGGTACTCAAGTGATTTTTGAAGTCTTGCTCTTTCTCCAGAACACACACACACACACACATATCATCCTTTTAAATACCTTTGGGTCTTTGACATCCTGGCCTTCTTCCTCTCTACAACACTAGTCGTACTCTTCTCACTTTCATCCTCATGCATGTGTCTATTCCCTTTTCTCTGGACTATTCTTTCATCCCTCTCTCTCTCTCTCTCTCTCTCTCTCTCTCTGTCTCTCCCTGTGTTCTACAATTTCCTTTCAATGAATATTAATGCACCTTCTGACTGTCACCCTTTCAGATGCAGTTGCTTGCGTGGACTCGAGGGGCATTGCTGAATGCTGTGCTGGGCTTCTGCTGTGACATGTTTTGTGTGTAGAAGGGATTGAATGCAAAGCTCGCTCGGGGACTGTTCTTTGGCACGTCATCGTTGCTCTGATTAACGAGTGCCTTTTATTCGGTTTCCACAAAGCACAACTCAGTTTCTGGCAAGGAATCGAGCTTCTCTCCAAATAACCCTACAAGATGTTGTGCTTTGATGCTTCATAAATTGACTAAACCAACTTGCTGTGTGCTCGGGCGTCTCATCTGTATTCTCCTGACATCTTTTATTTTGGGCCACATTTAAACATCCTAAGGGCCAGATTTACTAAACAGGGCAAATTAGCGTGAGAGCGCTGTGATCCCATAAAAGCGAGGATGTGAGAGGAAAGTTCAGCGCTTGATCTACTGACATAATGACCTACACATCTACCAGTTAGCGTCTGGTTTACGACGTGTTTTTTGGGTGGTAAATAATGGCGTGAACACCAGTACCTTATAAATCCTCTCGCATGATTCATTTGAACACTCTCCTCTCATAAACACTGCGTCTGAAAGGGAAACTCCTACAGATGCATATGCAATAAGATCGGCCGGAAAATGAACCCTTTCCACGCTAATTTATCATTGCGTGTCTTTCGTGAATCAGGTTTTTAACGCCGAAAGAGGGTTTGCGCTGGTAGTCCATGCTGGGCATCGGCACAGATCAGGCTAAATGCTAGTTTGACGGATAAATACTTTATGGGGAAATGCAAGGATTAAGTCAACTTGGATTTCAATATTTGGTACAAATAATCGAACAGCAGACTTGACGATGCAATGCTTTGTTTTGTTTCGGCAGATTTGACTGGACAAATGATCCAAATCACCAATATCTTTTATTTTCTCCACTGGAAGAATAGTTTGCCCCAAAGTGGATCTACAGTCGAAACCCAAATGTATTCAGACACTTCAACATCTCTCACATTATCACAGTTTATTCGCTATAGTTTAGAAAATGGTGATCAAATATGACGAGTTATGAACTCAGTTGATATTTGACAGGTTTTGTCCATCCTTCTGTTAGACTGTCTCACACATGAGTTATGTTGAATATCTGTCAGCTGGTAAATTTAACTTCACAATTAGATAATACCAGTTTAGCTCAACCAGTGACCAAGCAATACTTCATTGTGTTCAGTGTGTGTGTAAAAAGAGCATTAGCAATTACAGACAAAACACTAAAGAAAACATGATCAGCTCAAATCATGTTTGGTCCCAAATGTGTATAAATGTTACTGGTAGTCACTGTATGAAGAGTTTCTGGGTATAATATGTCACAGTTTACTTTATTTAGCTCTCCTCACTTACAGAAATGAACTATAGTGTCCTGCACACACTAGTAAAACAAAATGGTGTCTGAATAATGTTTGGTTTGACTGTACATCACATTTCGGCGTATAACATCTCAAGCAAGAATCTGAGTTAAGCTTGACTAGCAACAGCTGAATGGTTTATTCAGGTAGTTTTTAAGTTGATCTCCGACATGCTAATCGTCCGTTTGATGCAAGCGACATGTGAGAGTAAAAGCAATATTGAACTTCGGGACCCGACTTGACCGGATAATATCCCCCAAACATAAACCACGAGAGAGAGCCATTAGCATTGCATGAAAGTGGCTAATTTGCATGGAGGATAAGAAACTCTTCGCTTTTGTGTACTGGCTGACAACAACAGTATCAATGAATAATATTAATCGTGGGAGAAATCAAATCAGCACATTAGCTGTCTTCCAGAGACCCCGAGGAGCGAGAAGACCGCCGCAGAATGGAAATTGGTGTTGTTTTCTGGCCTGAAGTGGCTTTGGGAGACGGCCGTCGGTGTTTGTTCAAACGAGGGTCAGGCTCTTCATCTCTGGAGATCAGACATCAGAAGGCTTGCTCTACAAGAGTGTCTCCTACTTCTTTACAAGGTGAGAGAGCACATCCCCATTGAAATGAGTCGTAGCTCTCGCTCTGGGCCTTAGGAAGACGACGCACGCTACGAGAATAAAGCAACAAAGAACTTGATTGCTTAAAAAAAAAAGGCTCTTGGCTTCTTTTCCATGTTATCTTCTTCTGGCACCTGCTTCTGTGCTGCGAGTCCAAATGCTTTAATGTCTGAAATCCCCGCTTATTAGCAACATGACATCCGGAAACAAGACTATCACGGCGTTAACCCTTTCAGTGTCACAACACGCTAGCAGGAAAAGCTAGCATGCGTAATGGACGTGGCTATATGTGTTATGTTGAAGAATGTTGGTCACCAAATTGACATTTCCTCAAGAAGCAGAACTGCACAAGGTGTTATTGCTTACTTTCAGAGAACACATCTTGAATAGAGGGCATTTTTGGTTCAATTGGAAGTTTAAGCGTAAACATTATAGCTTATTTTCGCAAATTAGCTTGTTTTAAAGGGTTAGTTCACCCAAAAATGTAAACTCTGTCAGTAATGACTCTCCCTCATGTTGTTCCCCGTCAGACTTTCCTTCATCTTCAGAACACAAATGAAGATATTAGTGATTAAATCTGAGCGCTGTCTCACTCCTACATCGGCTTCTGTTGTAATTGAAACTTGCCGGCCCAGAAAGTTAGTCGTTTAAAATAGTCCGAGTGACTACAGTGGCACAACCTTAAGTTTGTCAGATTTAATAAAACATATCTTAATTTGTGTTCCGAAGATGAACGAAAGTCTTACGGGGTTGGAACAACAAACTATCACTTTAAGAATGTTTAGAGATATTCAACAGAGAAAAGGACATTGATAAATCAGTATTTAATCTAGTTCGGCCAAAGAAATTGATTCCGTCATTATTGCCGGTAAATAACCTTCACGTCATTACAAGTCTTCGGAGCAAGGCATTTAAAAAAATCGTGCAGTGTTTGTGCCAATGGGATCCAATGACGGTCGTTTGGACTCAAGTCATTCCTCTGTTCTGAAATTTCACATTTTTATGTTATACTATGAGTAAACTCTGATTACAGCCCCGTTCACACCGCCAGCGACACGCAGCGACAAAGCGACACGATCCCATTCATTTCTGGCGACTTCCGGCAACACGAGCGACAGTGACCGCTGGCGACAGAATGTGGGCGTGTCCATAGATATACATAATAAAGGCTAGATGTCTTACGGCGGAGTCTCTAACATCATCACCGGCGGCCATCTTGTTTCTGGCAGGCTCTGTGGTTCCTGAAGTAAGGCGAGTGATCTGCACAAACACAAATACTCTTATGTCGCTGAAATCTTGACGGATTTACAAGCGGTTTGGTTTCTTACAAACGTTATTAATGTGGCTATAATTCTGGATGCTTGAACATGTTGAAATATATAATATTATAATTATTCATAAGTATGCAGTGTCATAACTACATCTCCGTTTGAAAATCGGTAGATAATTGAGCAAGTTATGGTTATTTAAAAAGCACCATGAAAACACAATGTTACGAGTGAGCGAGCTGACTGTGACAAGATGGCCGCCAGGTGCAGATGTCGACCTCCATTGGCCAGCAGCACGGACGAGACATCTATATATGTATATGTATATGTATGTGCGTAATACGCGACGCGAGACACGCGACAAAAGTAAAGAAATTACAACTTTATGCAAATGAGAAGCGATTTTCGCGAGCGACAACCAATAGGAAAGAAGACTTTCAGTGGATCACGTCACCGTCTCGAGTGCAGGAACAGAAGAGCTCGAGGGCGATTTCACTGTTTTATATGATGTGACTGTAACCACATTCGTGGATATAATAAAATGATGCATGGAAAAGAAACTGTCGACAGTCTCAGTGAGTTTAATTCACACATTAGTTCGAGTGTTGTAGTTTATGATGCAAGTTTAGCTCTGCTGCAGTTCACTTTACAGTTTCCCCGGCATTATGTTGACTATTATGGACAAGAAAATGTATTATTTGTAAAATTCGAATGACTTTTTAGTAATTTATGTCAGTATGAGTGAGTTTAATTTGTTGATTGATCGATCGGTAGCACTGAACACTGCTGTGGTAAAATAAAAACACTCTCACAACTGCATACTGTTACTTTTGAGCCTGATTGCTAGTCAAATTAAAATATATAGTTGTATATATCACTTGTGAATGTATTTTGTATAGATATGGCCAGACGTGCAGTTAACCAATAACATTAGCGCGACAAGACTAGGAACGCCCACAAGCGACTCCCAGTACAGAGACTAGCGACACACACGGTGTGAACGAGACTGTCTTCGAGTGGTGAGTGTGAACAGCTAGTGTGTGTGTGTGTGTGTGTGTGCACTTGTAGTGTTCAGGGGTTTCAGAACCACGGACAGCAACCAATGCGATACACACTGATTTTCTTCAGAACATCCCTACACACACATCCAGTGTTTGCGCCTCAGCGATATACAGAGCCGGCGGCAGAAACAAATCAATGGACGGGCATTTCATATTCTTGGGGGGGCCTAATTATGACATCCAATACATTTTTTCTATAGGACAACAACCAACTATTGCTACAACAGTTTCACGGCGATTTCAATATCGTAACTACAATTAGCCTATTGCCCACTCATATTTCGGCTACTGATAATGTTACAGTTATAGCCTTGGTCTGCATTGTTCCGTGAACACAGGCAACAGCCAGTCACACATCTCAAGTTAAGTATTAAATCAAGACTTTTTGCCTTTTTATTAAACATTTAAAATATTCACAAATTAATATGAAAAACATGTAGATTTTACTGGTTTTCTAAGGCCAAATTAGAACCTGGAATTGATGTTTTTCCCACAGTGCTGAATGAAAAGAACCGTTAATATTATTAATAAACTATTGTTTTAAGTGTCGGCTAAAAACATCTCCATCTCCGCTGTTAAGCAGATGCGCTTTTAGAGAGAAATGCACCTTTCATACGCATTGCATTATCAGAAGGAATTGGTTTTCGATTCGAATTTGTTCGTTTTAAAGTGGACATTTCAAGCTTTAGCTATATTGTTTCAGTTCTCGCGCTCCAGTTCACAGAGATCATGCGCATCTGATTGTTTTATTTTATTTTATTAAAAGCACAACGTTTTCTTGTTATTGTGAGTTTATACAAATAAAAGTAGTTGAGAATAATGTATTCTTATTTTCTGTATGACCAGAAATTATTATTTGAGTATTGAGTAGGCTATTTTAAGTTGTTTCCACTGTTGATAGCGCCCGCGCCTCCGTTCCATGGGCAGTGCGCGCTTTTTTGCATAAAAGCGTCTTCTAAATATAGCCTATTAAATGTTATAATAAAATAATATAAAATAATTATTATATGCGTAGCTATACATTAACCTCAAACACCGCGCGCGTCAGGTGAATGTTATGCGCAAAAACTGTTTCCATTGCAGTTTTGCAAAATATTCCTTTTTCAAATGGCCTGAAAAACCTCCTCATGCGAGCGGGAAAAAACTTTTTGCGATAAATTGGAGTTTTTGCGAAATTGACGTGTTTCCATTGTGCATATTTTCAATTTACACCACGGCTGGTGCAACTTAAGAAGAATAAAAACAACTGGCCTACTCACAGCTGAAGTCGACGTTTTTGGGAGTGGAATCTCCTCATGAGTTTCTCTTTCCATTCGTTTCTGAATATCCTGGTACGGTCCTTCTTCTTTGAAAAACTTTTTTCAATTTCCACTTTCACGATTAATTTAAACTAGCTAGGCAAAACCGAGCGCATGTCGCTTCGCTGCTATAACTTTACCGAGATGCTGCTGCTGTTAGAGCGGGACAGCGGAAAACCCCTTTTTTGTAAACAATCAGTCAAACTTCCGTGGTTTTTTATTATAAGATTATGAGTCAAATATTACACTTAAATACACACATCAATAAATATATAAATACTACACGTAAATTATTATTATTTTTAAAATAATGTAGCCTATTAAATGCAAATTGGATGGAGGGGGGGCACAGGAGCTCTGTAGGCGGGCCCGGCCCCCTAAGGCCCGCCCATAGCGCCGGGTATGGCGATATACATCACACTACATCTCCTTTTATGAGGCTTGATTTTCTAGTCGCTAAAAGAGAAGCATTTAAAGGGGAAAAAGCGTGTGAACCAAACGGGTTTGGTGACCAACATTCTTCAAAATAACACATTCACTTTCATTGTATGGATAAAAAACACAGACATTTCTCACAGTATCTTATGGAAACAGTTGACATGATGGTGAGTGAATGCTGACAGACTGATCATTTACATTCTTCTGTAATGAAAGATTGAAAGCTGTATGCTTGTATCAGAGAGTTCCTCCATAAACGAGATCCATTTACATGATTTGTTTCGCTGCACTTTTAAAGCCACACTTGAATCGACCTCTCATGTGACCCTCTTAGGAAGCGATTGGTATCGCTGTCGGGGACTGTGGACCAGAATCCCGGGTTAAGAGCCCTGGGGTTAACGTGCACTTCATCACGAAAGAAGAACGGCACATTTAAAAGGGTTTTAGAGGAATTTAACCGCACAACTGCTGGATAGCGGAGCTGCACCATGCAGTGCAGATTCAGTATCAGTGTTGTGCACGTGTGTGTGTGTGTGTGTGTGTGCGTGTGTGTGTGTGTCACTGCTATCGTCTGGTGCACAGCTGAGAAGGAGCAGGGCTAAAGTTGTGTGTCAGTGGGGAAGTGACTCACAGGAAAAGAAGAGCACATCTCTGACAGCGAGTGTAATTAACCATTTTTTACTCTAGAACGAGTGTGTGTGTTTAGGGAGAAGAGGCGTACTGTACATGATGTGCAATTTAAAAACGTAAGTGTAATTAGGGGGTTTATTTGTAATGCTTTAACGTCATGTTTTGGCTGGCAGAGGCATTCACGTTTTTCTTTTTTTTTTGCTAAACCCTCTGGCGCTCTTCGGCCATTTTTGACCGAAAAATGTTATTTTTTCTTCATTGGAATGGTACGAAACTTGTGTGAACACAAATTAAATCATGGACATGATTGGAACAGGTAAAAGGTCCTGAAAGACAGTCACACACACTTGTGCTGCTCGCGGTCAGAAACGAGCGCATTGTAAATGAATGGAGAGGAAGTTCCTCTAGTGGAAGCGTTTGGTACTGCAGCCGAACACACTCACTGAACGCTCATTTACTGAGATATCAAGATCACATTTTAAACAACTTGTTTAGATTCATGGCTTTGATTTTCTCACAGTTTTACAGTAAAACATGTTTTTTTTTCATTTAAAAAGTTTAAATTGTATTTTTGCCAATTTTTCATAACAATAAAAATAAATATAAAATTCTGTAACTTTTTTTAAGTTCACTTTTTAAAACTTTTTTCCCTTCTTCAATAATCTGCCAAGTGTCGTCTTTGAGAAGAGATCAAACTTCAGTCTGTCGCTCTACAGCATTCAAGATTTACCACAGTTTAAACTCAAAAAGTGAATAAATGGATTATAAATACAGTGTAAATATAATTTAGTACCATAAAATCCCCTAAAAATACAAAATATTAAATAAAAAAACATTATTGAACTCAAATATAGTAGCTACATTAATTTAATTGAAATAAAAAAATATTTTCGGTATTTTTTCAGCGACACGCGAAGAGCACCAGATTAAACCTTCTCTCTGCGACTAGAAAATCATGCCTCGTACAAGGAGACTAATAAGTATGTAATGTATATGATGTAATGTAGTATGTCATGTATATCGGTGAGGCACAAACACTGGATGTGTGTGATGTTCTGAAGAAAACAAGTGTGTATCGCATTAGTCGCTGTCCGTGGTCCTGAAACCCATGAACACTAAGTGCTAATTCATCACTCCAACACAGTCTTAGTGACAATTTACTCATAGTATAACACAAAAAATGTGATGTTTTAAAACAGGAATGACAAAACAAGTTGTTGGGGTCCAAACGACCTATAATTTCCAAATATTTTTTTCAAAACGTCTTGTTCCAAAGACAATCAAACAGATCTGCAGGGTTATTTAATAATGACGATTTAAATGGAGTATTAATGTTACGCTTATTAACCTGCCAATGGAACCCAAAATACCTCAAGATGGATTCTGCGAAACCAGTAATAAAGCCTGTGCAGTTCTGCTGCTTCTTGAGGAAATGTCAATGTTAGAGTGTGTGTGTGTGCTGTTTAGTTAAAAAAAATATATTACACATGTTATTTTTGAGTAGTTTTTAGGGTTTCACAGAATCTACCTGAATAAATCATAAGTCCCCTAAATCATTTAGTCCATTACACAATGAATTTAATATTTTTAGTGAAATGTTGTTTTTTTATATTAAGTTGACTCTCAACATTGTGTGATTTAGAGTGAATGGAAATTGACCTTTTGTGAGTTATATCCTCAACAAAAAAGGGTAAGTTTCAAAGTTGACATCTCGTGTCTGTGTATCTGCGCGCGGGAGGGAAGCGCGAGTGCGCAACAGTTGACGTGCGCGCCTGACGGGAACGCGCAGTTCGCTTGGGAAAGTCACAGAGCAGAAACTCAGTCTCAGTCTCAGTGAACACACAGACTCGACTTCACATCTTCATGGAGTTTCCCTCAGGAAAGAGTCGCTTCGTGTCACGGGGATCTTCACACACGAGGCGTTTGGAGACTCCAACGGGGATGTTTTTCTGCCGAAGTTAACGGATGAGAACTCAGTACTCGTCCTCGGGTTCACATGATGACTTCAGACCTGTTGCTGGCTCTCCACATGTCCTCGATCTGACGATGGTTTCGTGTTTCAACTCTTCCAGCTCCAACTCGACCGTGAGCCCGGATGTGGCTCCTTTCCCCGGGATCACGATGGTTATGCTGGCGATCCTGATGGCGATCCTGGTGGTCGTGGTGGTCGGCGGGAACGCGCTGGTTATTCTCGCTTTCATCGTGGACAAGAGCCTCAGAAATCAATGCAATTACTTCTTCCTTAATCTGGCTATCTCGGACTTCCTTGTTGGTATGCATTTCATTCTTCAAATTCTTATTTTTGTGGATATAAAATATCCCATCACTTAGAAATGAAATGCATGTCATCGAGCATGTAAAGCAAAAATTATTCAGACACCAGATATATTTTTTGATATTTTTTTACTAGTGTGTGCAGGACACTATAGCTCATTTATGTAAGTGAGGAGAGCAAAATACAGTAAATTGTGACATATTATACACAATAACTCTTCATACCAGTAACATTTATACAAATTTGGGACCAAAAATGATTGACACTTTGAGCTGATCATGTTTGCTGAAGTGTTTTGTCTTTAATTGCTAATGCTCTTTTTACACACACACTGAACACAATGAAGCATTGCTTGGTCACTGGTTGAGCTAAACTGGTATTATCTAATTGTGTAGTTAAATTTACCAGCTGACAGATATTCATCATAATTCATGTGTGAGACAGTCTAACAGAAGATGGACAAAACCTGTCAAATATCAACTGAGTTCTGCTCATATTTTATTACCACTATAGTGAATAAACTGAGATAATGTGAGAAATATTGAAGATGTCTGAATACATGTTGGTTTGACTGTATAAACCCTTTTGTTCTATAGGATTAAAGCTCACTGTAAATCTCAATGAGACATATTGTCTCTGACACCCAGATGAAAAGTTGCACAGATTAGACTTCATTAACGGCAGATCGATCAGACAGATTTACTGGGCGATGCAAACTCTGATATCTACAGGTCATAATGATATCTCATAGCAAATCAGATATTCACAACATTACTGAAAATAAATGTTAGTTTTGCACAGTATTTACTCGACATTTACAAAACTTAAGTATCTGGTGTCTGAATAATTTTTGGTTCGACTGTATATATTTTGAAACTAATAATTCAATGGTCGATCAACAAATACTACATTATTCCAGTTATAGTGCATTGCTTTCCTGCCAGGTTGTGCAAGTCATTACTCATTAGGATGTAAATTGATGAATGTAAATTCTTGTCATTTTTAGAGCGCATGTCCATTCATAACCCTGATCACAGATGACTTGCGGTCCCGTACCACAGCATTGATCTGTAGGAAATGGATTGCGAGTGTACTTTGAATAAACCACATTTCCCCGAGCTCGTCTTGAAAGCTAAAAGAGTGATTAGACCACTCTGGAGGAAATACTGATTATTTCCGGCCAGGAACACAAGACCAGAAGGTCAAACCCCTCAAATCCACAGACATACTCATGCAATTCAATTGAATAATTTATTTTTATTCGCTTAATTCCATCATTAAGTGCATTGGTCTGATAACCGGTCTGCATATAAACAAATTCGGTTCTGTTTTCTTTTTGTTTGTAAATTCCCGACTAAATATTGTGTGTAAACCTGAATAAGTTGGCAGAACTCAAAACATTTAAAGCAATCAATCAATTGCCTCAAATTTTTTAAAGTTATGAAATTCAAATTTTAAGTAAGCAGAACTAGCAGATTTTATTTTGTACTTATACATTTTAATTGTTCTTAATTTGAAATGTTTGAGTACACTAATTCATACAATTAACTTTTATGTAATCTCAATGTGAACACTATAAATTTAGCTAGCTTTAACAAGCTAATCTGCTAACATACTAATTTGCTAACATATTAGCAATAGTACGTCATACAGAAGCACTTGCTGTGTGAGTGCAACAATATAAAGGTTTTATTTGCTCTCAAATCAAGCTCATGCTCCACTCGTCACCATGATGGTAATATCCTAAAACCAACATAACCAGACATTCTTCAAAGTTAGCATAACAAAACATTAATCACTACTAAATCTCCCACTTAACAATAATCTTGCACAAAAAAAAACCATTATATTACACTTAATTTTAGCATTTACTCTCCCTTTCGAGTGCCATCGGCAAAGCATGCTGGGAAATAGACATCCCAGCCGCTTCAGTGAAACTTAAGTTCGTCTAAATCAAAATAAATCATTTCATAAAACTCAAAACAATGAAACAAGTTCAGTTTACTTCAAATATATCAGTTCTGTGAACTTGAAAGAAAAAGAAAGTGGTAAATACTCATAAAAGTTCATTTGACTGAACTAATTAGTTTAATTTTTAGTTTGTCCTACTCAAACCAATTCATTATTTTGAGCGTTAGGGTTTATAGTTTCATATTGGGCAAAGAAACCCTCACAATGCTCGACCTAAAGCTTAATAGATCCAAATTTCTCGATGGTCCATGCATTTTTTCCATTTATGTTTATGTTCTTGCAATGCTTTCTTATGTTCTGAGGTTGGGAAATGAACGATTACACCCGTCCATCATGCAGTGTTGAGACAGGGTTTGTCCAGATACTCCAGGACTTTTCAAGCACTACTTTTTTGTTTTCAAGGACTACAATCAGAGATTGCACTTATCAAACAATATCTTTATTATCTTTCAAAATCTAAGACAGATTAATAAAAATAAACTAATAATACAAAATGGTACAAATAAAGTGCAGCACATGCAGTGATACTGGCAACTTTAACCATTGAAAGGAAACTATGACAAAGATATAGGTTTCTTCTTTCAAACTGATTTTTCTCCATTAATATATGATTGACCTGAAGAATGAAAGCTGTCATATACTTGGATTTTTATATGAGCAATATCAAACTCATAGTCATGCGAAATATCTTTAAATCTTCATCAGACGGGCTGCAATGTTAATTTTGCATGAAAATATTGTCTCATCGAAAAAAATAAGCACTCATTTCATATATATTGTTTTTCGATAATTCAAGCACTTTTCAATGACTTCTTCATAAATATCGAGCATAGCGTCAGTTCTGCAGGTTACGTTAGTCAAACTCGCATCAATACGACACTCTCTGTATACATATATAAGCTCATCAGTATTATCAGCAGCTATCGCGTTTCTCACCTCCCTCCCCAGCTCCTCCTGTCTCAGTCAGGAGCGCATTACCCTCCTCCCTCCCCAGCTCCTCCTGTCTCAGTCAGGAGCGCATTACCCTCCTCCCTCCCCAGCTCCACCTGTCTCAGTCAGGAGCGCATTACCCTCCTCCCTCCCCAGCTCCTCCTGTCTCAGTCAGGAGCGCATTACCCTCCTCCCTCCCCAGCTCCACCTGTCTCAGTCAGGAGCACATTACCCTCCTCCCTCCCCAGCTCCACCTGTCTCAGTCAGGAGCGCATTACCCTCCTCCCTCCCCAGCTCCACCTGTCTCAGTCAGGAGCACATTACCCTCCTCCCTCCCCAGCTCCTCCTGTCTCAGTCAGGAGCGCATTACCCTCCTCCCTCCCCAGCTCCACCTGTCTCAGTCAGGAGCTCATTACCCTCCTCCCTCCCCAGCTCCACCTGTCTCAGTCAGGAGCACATTACCCCCCTCCCTCTCCAGCTCCTCCTGTCTCAGTCAGGAGCACATTACCCTCCTCCCTCCCCAGCTCCACCTGTCTCAGTCAGGAGCTCATTACCCTCCTCCCTCCCCAGCTCCTCCTGTCTCAGTCAGGAGCTCATTACCCTCCTCCCTCCCCAGCTCCACCTGTCTCAGTCAGGAGCTCATTACCCTCCTCCCTCCCCAGCTCCACCTGTCTCAGTCAGGAGTGCATTACCCTCCTCCCTCCCCAGCTCCTCCTGTCTCAGTCAGGAGCGCATTACCCTCCTCCCTCCCCAGCCCCTCCTGTCTCAGTCAGGAGCGCATTACCCTCCTCCCTCCCCAGCTCCTCCTGTCTCAGTCAGGAGCGCATTACCCTCCTCCCTCCCCAGCTCCACCTGTCTCAGTCAGGAGCGCATTACCCTCCTCCCTCCCCAGCTCCACCTGTCTCAGTCAGGAGCTCATTACCCTCCTCCCTCCCCAGCTCCTCCTGTCTCAGTCAGGAGCTCATTACCCTCCTCCCTCCCCAGCTCCACCTGTCTCAGTCAGGAGCTCATTACCCTCCTCCCCAGCTCCTCCTGTCTCAGTCAGGAGCACATTACCCTCCTCCCTCCCCAGCTCCACCTGTCTCAGTCAGGAGCTCATTACCCTCCTCCCTCCCCAGCTCCACCTGTCTCAGTCAGGAGCTCATTACCCTCCTCCCTCCCCAGCTCCTCTTGTCTCAGTCAGGAGCGCATTACCCTCCTCCCTCCCCAGCTCCTCCTGTCTCAGTCAGGAGCTCATTACCCTCCTCCCTCCCCAGCTCCACCTGTCTCAGTCAGGAGCTCATTACCCTCCTCCCTCCCCAGCTCCTCCTGTCTCAGTCAGGAGCTCATTACCCTCCTCCCTCCCCAGCTCCACCTGTCTCAGTCAGGAGCTCATTACCCTCCTCCCTCCCCAGCTCCACCTGTCTCAGTCAGGAGCGCATTACCCTCCTCCTCCCCAGCTCCTCCTGTCTCAGTCAGGAGCTCATTACCCTCCTCCCTCCCCAGCTCCACCTGTCTCAGTCAGGAGCTCATTACCCTCCTCCCTCCCCAGCTCCACCTGTCTCAGTCAGGAGCTCATTACCCTCCTCCCTCCCCAGCTCCACCTGTCTCAGTCAGGAGCTCATTACCCTCCTCCCTCCCCAGCTCCACCTGTCTCAGTCAGGAGCGCATTACCCTCCTCCCTCCCCAGCTCCTCCTGTCTCAGTCAGGAGCTCATTACCCTCCTCCCTCCCCAGCTCCTCCTGTCTCAGTCAGGAGCTCATTACCCTCCTCCCTCCCCAGCTCCACCTGTCTCAGTCAGGAGCACATTACCCTCCTCCCTCCCCAGCTCCACCTGTCTCAGTCAGGAGCGCATTACCCTCCTCCCTCCCCAGCTCCACCTGTCTCAGTCAGGAGCACATTACCCTCCTCCCTCCCCAGCCCCTCCTGTCTCAGTCAGGAGCACATTACCCTCCTCCCTCCCCAGCCCCTCCTGTCTCAGTCAGGAGCACATTACCCTCCTCCCTCCCCAGCCCCTCCTGTCTCAGTCAGGAGCGCATTACCCTCCTCCCTCCCCAGCTCCACCTGTCTCAGTCAGGAGCACATTACCCTCCTCCCTCCCCAGCTCCTCCTGTCTCAGTCAGGAGCACATTACCCTCCTCCCTCCCCAGCTCCACCTGTCTCAGTCAGGAGCGCATTACCCTCCTCCCTCCCCAGCCCCTCCTGTCTCAGTCAGGAGCGCATTACCCTCCTCCCTCCCCAGCTCCACCTGTCTCAGTCAGGAGCACATTACCCTCCTCCCTCCCCAGCTCCTCCTGTCTCAGTCAGGAGCACATTACCCTCCTCCCTCCCCAGCTCCACCTGTCTCAGTCAGGAGCGCATTACCCTCCTCCCTCCCCAGCTCCACCTGTCTCAGTCAGGAGCGCATTACCCTCCTCCCTCCCCAGCTCCACCTGTCTCAGTCAGGAGCGCATTACCCTCCTCCCTCCCCAGCTCCACCTGTCTCAGTCAGGAGCTCATTACCCTCCTCCCCAGCTCCTCCTGTCTCAGTCAGGAGCTCATTACCCTCCTCCCTCCCCAGCTCCACCTGTCTCAGTCAGGAGCTCATTACCCTCCTCCCTCCCCAGCTCCACCTGTCTCAATCAGGAGCGCATTACCCTCCTCCCTCCCCAGCTCCACCTGTCTCAGTCAGGAGCGCATTACCCTCCTCCCTCCCCAGCTCCTCCTGTCTCAGTCAGGAGCGCATTACCCTCCTCCCTCCCCAGCTCCACCTGTCTCAGGTAGACCACTATCCACAAAAGGATTTGGCTTTCTAAGTCCCTGTGAATCAATCGAGACGTTGTACTCGACAATCGAATTATGTTGTACCTTAAAATCTTGAATGTATGATATGCAGTATATTCATGTTGGTTGTGTTCTGTTTACTCTAAGCGGGGTTATTGCTGCCCTTATCTATGCTAGGCTGAAGAACAGAACCAGACCGCCAATCCAAACTGTATGCTAATTGTCAATCGTATTCGACGATAGTGGTCCTGACAGAAATAGCTTTTTCAAGGGTTTTCCAGAACTTACATTTCAAAAAGTCCCATTTTCCCCATTTCAAAAAGTCAAATTCAAGCACTTTATGCACCTTGTTCGAACATTGGCTTGGATTAAGAGACGTGATCATTTATGCGGTTCATTTCTAGAACTTTGTGTGTGTGTGGCTCACAGGCATTAGTTCTCCGCCCATGTACAGGCAAACCAAAAATTATTCAGACACCAGATATTTTTTTTTCTTTTCTTTTTTACTAGTGTGTGCAGGACACTATAGTTCATTTATGTATGTAAGTGAGGATTGAAAACTAAAGTAAACTGTGACATATTATACCCCAAAACTCTTCATACAGTGACTACCAGTAACATTTATACAAATTTGGGACCAAATATGATTCAGACTCTTCTGTGACGCTTCAGTGTTTTGTCTTTAATTGCTAATGCTCTTTTTACACACACACACTGAACACAATGAAGTATTGCTTGGTCACTGGTTGAGCTAAAATGGTATTATCTTATTGTGTAGTTAAATTTAACAGCTGACAGATATTCAACATAATCCGTGTGTGAGACAGTCTAACCGAAGATGGACAAAACCAGTCAAATATCTTGTCATATTTTATCACCATTTTCTAAACTATAGTGAATAAACTGTGATAATGTGAGAAAACGTGTCTGAGTAAATGTTGGTTTGACTGTATAGTGCTCAAGGCTTTACAGTGGAAGTTCCTTGAAACATAAAAAGCAACACCTTGGCTTTATCTTCAGTGGCGAGAGAGGAGAACACAACTCCACCTGAAAACAAGTCCACGTCGCTGGGATAAAAGCGTCCAGCCGAGCGCTGCTTTCTTCTTTTAAATGCCAACCAGCTCAAAAGAGCTCTGTATATTTGACAGCACGATAGATGTGAAATCTCCGCGTCCTTCAGAGACGAGGATTGCTGCTTTGTATGCCTTTGTGAAAAAGCTTTCTCTTGATGCTTCCAGGTATAGAAAAGAGTCACGGCTCCCTTTGCCACTCGATGGCTTTCTGATAATGGCTCGGGTTTATCCGTCATAGTGTGAAGAGGCTCTTTCGTGACATGATCCATTGATTTGGTGCTCTAAAGGGCCTATTAGATCCCGTCCAGGAGAAGCGTGTGGTTATTAATGCAAGCCGTATTATAACCAGCCGACATCTATAATACAGTGAGATGTGTCTCTTTGCAGGGGCGTTTTGCATCCCGGTCTACATGCCCTACATCTTGACGGGCCGCTGGATGCTGGGTCGCGGACTCTGTAAGCTGTGGCTCGTGATGGACTACTTGTTGTGCACAGCGTCAGTCTTCAATATCGTTTTAATCAGTTACGACCGATTCCTGTCCGTTACCAGAGCTGTGAGTATCAACCCCCGATTAGCCTACTCACTCAATAATGTTGGGTTCAAAATAACCCAGCGAGTAACCCAACTATGGGGTGGTATAGCACTTTTCCAACTGTGGGATATTTTAACCCAATACAATGGGTTAAAAGTAACGCAACAGTTAGGCTAACTATTTATTTTTATTCATGACATTATTTTAATAAATAGGTTACACTTTGTTTTCAAATATAGATTATATTGTTTATTTGTATAAAACAATAGATACGTCTCAACAAATATATTTAAAAATTACAAACTAAATATTGGGGAGTCTAGAATATAATGTTAATATACATAATTGTGTACATAAGTGTAAAAAAAAGTGTACATACAACATGTGTAACCCAACAGTTAACCCAACAGCCCAACAGTTAACCCAACAGCTGGGTTATTACTAGAAATTATTAGATTTAAAAAATGACCCAACATTTTTGGAAACAACACTGTAAAAACTGATCAGTTGACTTAACTTAAAATTAAGGAACCCCGTTGCTTTAAAATTATTAAGTAAATAAACTTCATGCTTAATCCAAAAAAATAAGTAATGTCAAATTCACATAACTTAATTTTTTCAATTAAGCATTAAGTTTATTTACTTAATAATTTTAAGGCAACAGGTTTACAAATTTTTTTTTTAAAGTGAACAACACTTTTTACAGTGACCCAATGGGAATGTGTATCCCAACGGTTGGGTTAAAAAAATAACCCAACATTTTCTTACTGTGTACTATAAACACAAAGTAAATGCCACAGAAAAAACAAATGTAATTTCAGGCTTGTAGAAATGAAAGCGTAAATATCAAAGATATAAGATTAATTAAAACCTACTTAACTTTTCTAATACTGGTGTTCCCATCATCCACTGGGGCATGAATATCTAATAAGGTTGTTTTCCAGCTGTATTTACACCGTTTCTTCATTGCTTTTGTTGTTAGGTTTGGTAACTTGCCATTTTGTGACATTTGGATTCATTTTCTACTCAAAATGACACATTCATACTAATATATATATTATAACTATAAATAGTTCACCTAAAAAGAAAAATTAATTTCAGGTCAAACCAATATGTTGTTATACTGGCCACCAGTTGTTGCGGCTCATCTAAGGCTAGGGTTAGATCGAGTGTGTTGGGGTCAAATTAAAACCCCCAAAAAAACAACACTTTGAAACACAGCACAGAGTCAGATAAAAACACCGAAAACCTTAATTGTAGCTTGTCAAAGACTCAAATATGAAGCGCGTGAGAACTTGAAATTGAAGACTTGTCTTCTGAATCATCTGGGAGATTTCACAGGGAGTCTAACAACAAAAGAGGATTTTGATTGTTAGGTTTTTTCTATCTCAGTTTCTAGTCTGTTGCATCATTGAAAATAACTTTGAGAAACACATTTTACCCTCACAAGAGTTTGAGAAACACATTTTACCCTCACAAGAGTTTGAGAAACACATTTTACCCTCACAAGAGTTTGAGAAACAGACATAAAAAATGCAGAAGTTTTTTTTATATTTTTATACCACAACAGGGGTTCGTAATTTCCCATATTTTATATCTTTCAGTCTCTGACGAGCTTCAATAGAGGTTTTTACTTGTGGATTTTGGCATATACTTTCTTCAAAAGAAAAACCAAAGTAATTTTGCACTGAAATGAAAGAACTTTTCCAGGCGTTTGAGCTGAGAAACTTTTCTCAATCACAAACAACAAGTCATTTTTTCTCAACACAAATCCAGTTTCACTTTTATCTTGAAACTCATTTGTTTCAAAGGGAACACTTTACAATACGGTTCATTAGTTAACATTAGTTAACTCCCTTAGTAAACATGAACTAAGAATGAACAACACTTCCACAGCATTTATTAATCTTAGTTAATATTAATCTCAACATTTACTAATAAATGATTAAAATCAAAGGTTGTATTTGTTAACATTAGTTAATGCGCTGTGAACTAGTGTGTGAATATTAAAGTAATTGCAATATTTAAAGTGTTTTCAACTCTTTTTCTTGTCCGTAGAGTTGCACACAACATTTTATATTCTTCAAATATTGCAGTTTCTTTAAACAAACACAAACACAAACACACACACACACACACACACACACACACACACACACACACACACACACACACACACACACACACACACACACACACACACACACAGTTTAGCTGAGAGCCTCAGATGATGCACTTTGTTTGCAGCGAGTCGCTTAAGAAAGTCAGAGTTATTGCGATCAGATGAATAATAAGTGAACGAGTCCAGCGCTCGACCGCTGTATGGTCATGAATTTTTCAGTGCAATTTACAGCAAATATCCGCTATGTTAGTCACGGACCGCATCATCGATTTACATTCATACTTCATAGTGACTCAACGTTAAGACCAGTAGGATATTAAAAATTAAAACTTGCCATCTGTGGCCAAACCAATGAGCTGGCTTGCTGACAGCGAACCTCAAAGTGAAGATGTTTTACTGTATACATGCAAAGCTGACGTAGAGTTGGACATTTCATGGGCGTATGATTACCCAGCACTAATTTGCACAAAAAGGCCTATTATTACTTAATTTGACGATGCTAAGTTAAAATAAAAAAGTTCTTCCACAAAATAAGAAGGACGATCTTTCAAGTTATAGTGGGAAAAGATGTTCACATATATAGGTATACAAATTAGTTCAAATATATATACAAATTAAGTGTCCTTAAGCCCATGGAAAGGCGCTATATATATATTATATTATATATATATATTATTAACTAATGCAGTGCTCGTGCAAAATCAGTTTTTGTGTGTGTTTTTAGTAATTGTTGGTTTGGTGTGTTTGTGTTGTGCAATTACACAGCAAAAGTTCAGTGACATTTTTATTTGTGCATGGTAGAAAGCAAATGCTGATATTGTCATAATGACATACAATAAATGTGGAAAATTGAACTACATGGTTGCATAACATATGTATAATAGTGATATTGTATTCGGGTATCTGTGTACAGGTAGCAGGAGTTTAGATTTACATTAGTTTCAACTTTGTATTCATTGTGCAGATTACAATGATAGAGACAATGAAAGGCAGTTAGCGTCTAACCAGAAGTGCAAAAATAGGCTAATATTACACCGTATCGATAACCAGAATAAAATATAATATTCAGAAGTGAACAGCGTAGCTGACTTACAGATTCAGTTAACATCCACAGATGACAGTGCAGATTAGTAAAACATCTTCACTTTGGTATACAAGCATGACATTTGGCACAGATACTCTCTAAGGGCCACTGTTTTGGAAAAAGGCATTTAATATGGCGGCCATTTTTCAAGATGGCCGCCATTGCTATTCAATGCTTATTATGTAAATTATTCAAACAGTGATCCAAGCATAACATTTGATACAAATACTCTCTAAAGGACATGTTAATGGAAAAAGATGCTTGTCCCTCAAAAATTAAAGATGGCCGCCATTTTAAAGATGGTCACGTTCCTGTCGAATATTATTTCAATTGTTATATTACAATATTTCAAAATTAGGCAGAAATACTCTTCAAGGAACACTCTTTTGGAAAAAGGTATGTGCCACTCAAAAATTCAGGATGACCATTTTCAAGATGGCCACCATTTCTGTTAAATAGCCTTCTGTGGTGGAGTTTCTCTCTGTTGTAAAGATGAATGAGACACAAATGATGGTATTTCAGCTCCTGTGCAATGGCATCAGCGCCACAGCGCCAATCATTGACTATCATTCAGTGTTTGTGCACATTTATGTAGTCTGTCATTCAATGGTTGCCATCTTGAATTTTTGAGGGACAAGCACCGTTTTCCAAAAAAACATTCTTAAGAGAGTATTTTCACAAAATAGTATGCCTACATCACTGTTTGAACGATTGTTATAATAAGCATTTTGACAGAAATAGCGGCCATCTTGAAAAATGGCCGCCATGTTGAATTTTTGGGTGGCCAACGCCTTTTTCCCAAAAAGTGACCCTTAGAGATTATCAGTGCCAAATTTCATGCTTGTATACCAATTTGAACGATTCTCTTGAAATATGCAATTAAGGCGAGACACGGCAGGCAAAAACAGTTTTTTTTTCACTGGTCAATTTTGAGATTTTGTCCTATTTGTCTTCAATAACACGTCTTCTTCTTTCAGACTTGTGGTGGAAAAAAGTCAAAAATACACATTTAGGTCTTTATTTTACTACACTTTGTCTATTTGCGTCTGTAGATTTCTCTGAAATTCAACAAAAGTTGGCGTTATAAATCATCATGATCCGCGATCTCTGTCTGCTCCGTCATCACACACACCGTTAGAAAGCTCTCTCTCTCCTGTACAATGCTGTCGGATCCAAATATGGTCATTTCCTTTTTATCAGCAACCAATCGTGAAAGTACAATGGGCATTTAACCCTAAAAGCGAAATATCATTGGCTGATGTCAATTTCTGACACCGTGATTGGTTCAGATGCATCACGTGACGCACTCTGACACTTAGATGTGTGTTTTTAACTGTTTTTCTGCTCAGTTGAAGGCCATAAATGCTGTGTTTATAAGTTTGGATGTGATTTAGGTGGTTTGTATTGTTGTTGCTAATGATTTGATGAGATATTGTGTCTGTAAATAGTTGTTTCCACTAAAAAAGTATGATTTTTTACATTACAAATCTTTAAATGCCGTTTTCTCAAATTCGTTTTTGGTCATTCTCCAGTATAAACATCTCAGCCGATGTACACCAAACTCTCCAGTTACACACTTAGCAGTATTCTGAAGATATGTTCAGAGGGATTTGTTAATAAATCATTCCTGGCCTGATTTATGTGACATTTTAATAAAAAAAATATGTCGAAAATCGATTGTTTAAGGCTATGGACAGTATATTTAGATTTCCTAGGTAATGAAAGCATATATCCTGAAATCCCTCTGAACATCTTTTTTCATCTTGTGTGTAAACAAAATAAAAAAAGAGTTTTGCACCTGGCTTTATCATATGTTCAGATCTATCTACCGAAAATATATACAAAATTGTGCATATTTAATGAGATAATGCCTAATTTGCATAATTAAACATACTAATTTCAAAAACTTGTAATACATTTTTTTTATGAACTTGTGTAAGTAACCAACTGAGGAAGTTTAATAGTGATATCTATTATTTTAAAATTTTACCCTATTCACCTGTAGTGTCTCGCTTAATCTGCTGCACTATGAATAAGCGCGACGATTCAGGGAGCGGCTTCACAGTGAACAAAACAAAAACACGCTACGCTTGAGCAAACAGTTTGTGGATAGGCTACTGCAAATGATGGCCGTGAATAAAATATAATATTGTAGCTGACTTAATGTTTAGTTGACAGAGTGTTTATGCCAGAATGTTTATTTTTAAACCACAACTTCAATGTGTGCTTCTTTTACCGATATATTTACTGATATCTTTTGCATCTCTAATCCAAACAACGTCAAACTTGGCACTGCACTAACTCGTGCCCGTAGCAAGACACCGGTCAAGTTTCAAATCCATCGGACTAACGGTTCGAGAGATATGCAATTAACAGACAGACGGACGTTCCTGTCATTTATAGATGGATAGTGCCGTCAAGACCGATTAATCGCGATTAATCGTATCTAACAAAGTTTGTTTTTATAATATGCGTGTACACACACATATATATATATACATGTGTGTGTGTGTAGGTGTCTATACATATATATAATATACACACTCATATATTATATAAACAAAGTTTTATATTAGATGCAATTAATCATGAATAATCGATTTGACAGCAGAAGATACAAATACATTTAACGTCAAAGAGCTTTGCATAAGCACACATTTATAAATAATTCATTTTTTTCTGTGGCTGTTTAGATGCATTAAAACACCCACAGATGCAGCAGAAAACATGATTGCCTCTTCTTCTGTCGCTGGACATAATTCCAACCCTGAAATCCGTCAGAGAATTGAACACATAGTTCAGAAAATTCAGGATTTTATTCAGCAATTATGATTTTAGAGCAGCTTTTGTGTGTCAGAAGTGCCTTTTGTAACGAATGTTTACAGTGCAGGAAGTGTCATTAGCTCTGCACTGCATCGCACGACTGTACGGTTGGATGAGTGTCACATGACACCCGTCAGGACTGAACTCAGGTGTATTTAGAAGCCATGGACTGCCATGACTCAAAGTGAGCGACTGAAACTAAACTTCCCCCGATTATGACCTTTTCATCCTGAGAGAGGCTTCAGATGAAAACCACACGGCTAAAAGTCACGTCTACAACAGGCAAACTGCAGGAATCCAGACATCCGATGTCTTTATGTCGCGGTTTAATGGGTGATCTGAACAGGACTGGGAGTAAAATAACCACATTTTCAGATTTTTACATCCGCAATCAGAAATACTCAAAAACGGGAAACACTTTATAACACTGTTCCTTCATTAATGAATAATACACAGGAACATGTGACCCTGGATCACAGAACCAGTCTGGAGCCGCACGGGTATATCTGTGGCGATAGCCAACTATACATTGTACGGGTCAAAATGATAAAGTTTTCTTTTATGCCAAAAATCATGAGGATATTAAGATCATGTTCCATGAAGACATTTAGTAAATGTCCTACCGTAAATATATAAAACATGTATTTTTGTGAGTGAATGCAGCACAATCGTGAACATAAATGCACAACTTTAAAGGAGATTTTCTCAATGTTTTTTGCTCCTCAGATTCCAGATTTTCAATAGTTGTGTCTCGACCAAATATTGTCCTATCCTAACAAACCACACATCAATGGAGAGATTATTTATTCAGCGTTCAGATGATTTATACATCCCACTTTCTAAAAATTGACCCTTGTGACTGGTTTTGTGGTCCAGGGTCACATATGAGTAACACACTATTAACATTCTAGTGATAACACGAAACTGTGATTAATGAATTCATAAGTAGCGCTCAGTTGAATGTAATTCACTATTAGCTAATCAGTAACTACAATTTCAGTCAATATTAGGTAATTATCATGTTTTTCACTTTACAATTGATCCAAATTATTATTAGTACCTTTAGAAGGATGTAGTAAAACTTTATTTAAAAAATCATTATTATAATTATGCGTTATGCATGTACCTGTATATAGTAGTTCTGGGAGGTATGAAAAAAATAGTAGTTCCTGATTAGCTAATAGTGAACTAACTCATTCAACTGAGCGCTATTACTTACTAATTTAATAATCAGAGTCTATTGTTATAGTTAATAGTAGTGAAAACCAGTCACAAGAGTCAATTTTTTTAAATTGAGATGTATACATCATATAAAAGTTGGATAAATAATCTCTCCAGTGATGTGTGGTTTGTTAGGATAGGACAATATTTGGTCGAGACACAACTATTGAAAATCTGGAATCTGAGGGAGCAAAAAAATGTAAACATTGAGAAAATCTCCTTTAAAGTTGTGCATTTATGTTCACGATTGTGCTGCATTCACTCACAGAAATACATGTTTTATATATTTACGGTAGGACATTTACTAAATATATTCATGGAACATGATCTTAATATCCTCATGATTTTTGGCATAAAAGAAAAATTTATAATTTTGACCCATACAATGTATAGATATTGCCACAGATATACCCGTGACTGGTTTTATGGTCCAGGGTCACATATGTTCCTGTGTATTATTCATAAATGAAGGAACAGTGTTATAAAGTGTTACCCAGAAACGCTCTCTCTAATATATAGCATTGGCACTGGTTCGCTGGTGAACGGTGCGTTCGGATGTGTTTAGTGTACATCAGTGAATCCGTCGCTCTAATCAACATTCATTCATTCAAATCCCTCGTTCTTGAGCCGGATAAATACGGCTCTGATTGAATTATGAATCGCTTTAATGTAGTTTGTGTGTAGCTTGTGATGTCTAACCAGTTTTTAAGGAGTTGCTGCCCATCGATGAACATCTTTATTTCACGAGTTTTAAAGCATGTGATGTGAAGAAGAGACGGCACGCTTTGAAAACCTCACGGCTGCACATCAGCTCTTCTCCACAAGTCATGAAAGGAAGGAACGGGAAGGAAGCTCAATATTTTTTTCTCATTCAATGTGTGCATTTATCTCCATTGCAAACAGCAAAACGATGTTGAATTTGGGTTGTCGAGGTCTTCTCTTCACATTCACAGAAAACATGGGATTGATGAGGAACACACAGATCCCAGCTCGCGTTTCAAGCGCTTTTCACATTCCCGCGCGCTATTATGCAACGCAAATATTGATTTCCCGCATAGAAATACAGTATCAGATTTGTTTAAAAAAACGTCGCGTTTCAATACCGCATTTACGAGATCTTGCAGATGTGTTGGAAAGTCACTGTGACTGAAAATCTGGGGGAACTTTTAATGTGCGACGACATGTAAAGAGTGTGGCTTCATACATAATGCATTGAAATGTGCGAATACATTTTGGTATTCGTCTCTTCTTGAAGTTCTCTTTGTTTACCAGTTTTGGCGCCACTTCTTGTTGACAACACGTCAATGGTTTATCAGTAATGGCTTCTGAAAGAGGGACGATCCATCATGCAAATGACAAAGTCAAATGCTTTTCAAATTCCCAATGACATTTCAGGAAGACTTGTCAGTAAATGAAAGTAGCGCTTTATGTAATGGTATCAGTTTGGCTTTTGACAAGCATGACTTTGTTTGCCTTTAATTATTATCCTTGCTGGTGAATTAAGGCAAACATGTGTTCTTCCTTTATAAGTGTGTCCTATACAGAGTAATCCACAGTGTGTTTGTTCCATTGCAATATTATGGGCATTATCATAACGACAGGGTTCGTGCAGAAACTGTAAAATGAAATTGCGGGACTTTTCAAGCACTACTTTTTTTGGTTTTCAAGGAATATAATCCGAGATCTCACTTATCAGACAATATCTTTATTATCTTTCAAATTCTAAAAAAGGTAAACACAAATAAACTTGAAACAAAATGGTGCACATGCAATGATTGTGGAAACTTTAACTATATTATGATTTTTTTCTCCATTAAGGCGAGACACTACAGGTGAATAGGGTAACATTTTAAAATAATAGATATCACCATTAAACTTCCTCAGTTGATTACTTACACAAGTTCATAAAAAAATGTATTACAAGTTTTGAAATTTGTATGTTTAATTATGCAAATTAGGTATTATCTCATTAAATATGCACAATTTGCATATATTTTCGATAAATAGATCTGAACATATGATAAAGCCAGGTGCAAAATTATTTTTTCATTTTGATTACACACAATATGAAAAAAGATGTTCAGAGGGATTTCAGGATATATGCTTTCATTACCTAGGAAATCTATATACTGTCCATAGCCTTAAAAAATCGATTTTCGCCATATTTTTTTATTAAAATGTCACACAAATCAGGCCAGGAATGATTTATTAACAAATCCCTCTGAACATATCTTTATAATACTGCTAAGTGTGTAACTGGAGAGTTTGGTGTACATCGGCTGAGATGTTTATACTGGAGAATGACAAAAACTCATTTAGAAAAAACGGCATTTAAAGATTTGTAATGTAAAAAATCATACTTTTTTAGTGGAAACAACTATTTACTGACACAATATCTCATCAAATCATTAGCAACAACAATACAAACCACCTAAATCACATCAAAACTTATAAACACAGCATTTATGGCCTTTAACTGAGCAGAAAAACAGTCAAAAACACACATCTGAGTGTCAGAGCGCATCACGTGATGCATCTGAACCAATCACGGTGTCAGAAATTGACATCAGCCAATGAGATTTTGCTTTTAGGGTTAAATGCCCATTGTACTTTCACGATTGGTTGCTGATAAAAAGGAAATTACCATATTTGGATCCGACAGCATTGTACAGGAGAGAGAGAGCTTTCCAGACGTGTGTGAGATGACAGGGAGCAGACAGAGAAGTTGATTTATAACGCCAACTTTTGTTGAATTTAGGAGAACTACAGACGCAAATAGACACAGTGTAGTAAAATAAAGACATAAATGTGTATTTTGGATTTTTTTTTTTCACCACAAGTCTGAAAGAAGACTTCTCAAAATCTCAAAATTGACCAGTGAAAAAAAAAACCGATGTTTTTTTGCCTGCCGTGTCTCGCCTTAATATATGATTAACCTGATGAATGAAATATGTATCATATACTTGGATATTTATATGAGCAATATCACGTTCATAGCCATGCAAAAAGGCTCTATTATAAAATGCACTTTTATGATGGACATATGCACTTTTATGATGGATAGATGCACTTTTATGATGGATAGATGCACTTTTATGATGGATGGATGCACTTTTATGATGGACAGATGCACTTTTATGATGGACAGATGCACTTTTATCATGGATAGATACACTTTTATGATGGATAGATGCACTTTTATGATGGATAGATGCACTTTTATGATGGATAGATGCACTTTTATGATGGACGGATGCACTTTTATGATGGACGGATGCACTTTTATGATGGACAGATGCACTTTTATGATGGACGGATGCACTTTTATGATGGACAGATGCACTTTTATGATGGACGGATGCACTTTTATGATGGACAGATGCACTTTTATGATGGACAGATGCACTTTTATGATGGATAGATGCACTTTTATGATGGATGGATGCACTTTTATGATGGATAGATGCACTTTTATGATGGATGGATGCACTTTTATGATGGATAGATGCACTTTTATGATGGATAGATGCACTTTTATGATGAATAGATGCACTTTTATGATGGACAGATGCACTTTTATGATGGACGGATGCACTTTTAGGATGGACAGATGCACTTTTATGATGGACAGATGCACTTTTATGATGGACAGATGCACTTTTATGATGGACAGATGCACTTTTATGATGGATAGATGCACTTTTATGATGGACAGATGCACTTTTATGATGGACAGATGCACTTTTATGATGGATAGATGCACTTTTATGATGGATGGATGCACTTTTATGATGGATAGATGCACTTTTATGATGATAGATGCACTTTTATGATGGATAGATGCACTTTTATGATGAATAGATGCACTTTTATGATGGACAGATGCACTTTTATGATGGACGGATGCACTTTTATGATGGACGGATGCACTTTTATGATGGACAGATGCACTTTTATGATGGACGGATGCACTTTTATGATGGACAGATGCACTTTTATGATGGACAGATGCACTTTTAGGATGGACGGATGCACTTTTATGATGGACAGATGCACTTTTATGATGGACGGATGCACTTTTATGATGGACAGATGCACTTTTATGATGGACAGATGCACTTTTATGATGGACAGATGCACTTTTAGGATGGACAGATGCACTTTTATGATGGACAGATGCACTTTTATGATGGACAGATGCACTTTTAGGATGGACAGATGCACTTTTATGATGGACAGATGCACTTTTAGGATGGACAGATGCACTTTTATGATGGACAGATGCACTTTTATGATGGACAGATGCACTTTTATGATGGATAGATGCACTTTTATGGACTTAAAAACAGAAACAGTCATTCACTGCCATTATAAAGCTTGGAAGAGCCAGGACATTTATTAATATAACTCTGATTGTATTCGTCTGACAGAAGAATGTCATACACACCTAGGATGAGTTGAGGATGTGTAAATCATGGGCTAATTAAAGTTTTTGTGTGAACTATCCGTTTAACATGATCATTGCACTCAATATTTCATCTGATTAGTGCAAACAACTGATGTGATTTAGTAATGACAACGTTTTTTTAAAAAACAAAAAAGAATAAAGGTCCTCGCACAAATTTGCGTCTAAAATTAATATTTAAATATAAAAAATAAATACGACCTCACGTTATTTACACACTGCCTGCGAAACTTTTATCTGTAGTAAAAAACATTCGGATCAGGTTCGATTTTCTGCATTTTTCGCATCAGTAGCAAGCATTTTGAATGTTGTTTTGACAATTCAGAAACCAAATCACTAAATCAGACTCAGTGTGCAAGGACCATAAGTAACGGCCACTTAAAATGTTTCATTAACACAAAATTCGGGTTTAGAGTGCATGACGGAATATCATAAAAGTTATTTTGAAACGACATGTAACCAAATTCAAGGTTATTTTGTCTAGAAGTGTGTTACTCATAGCCGGACTCTATTGGGTCTATAGTTAAACTAGGCTATTGCATGCTGGGATGCCACTTCACAACTGAGATGGGCATTGTGTTTGCCATCTCTGATCCCCAGAATGCCGTGTAAGGGAGAAGGTGTGAAGCTGTTGTCGTGTGGCGCTCGTGTTCGCGCTCCCTAAAGACGGCTATTATGTGCAGTAATTTCAGCTGAAACGCCAATGCTTCATAACAAGACACCCTTGAGGAATCCTGTCTTTTACGAATAGCTGATTCCTTTCTCTGGTTGTCATCTTTCCAATTGTGATTTTCAAATGACTGAGATGAAAAGTGTCTCAGGCGGACTCTGGAGAGCGCGTGCTATAGGGTGAAGACACACTTACTGACACACTGGGGGAATTATGCTTGTCAGTCGCATATGCCAAAATATATACAGCCTACAGTATCATATTGGATACGCCATGATCAAAACGTAGAAAGATGTACACTCGATCTTTCCTTCTGTCGTCTGATTGATCATTTAGCAAGTAAAAGTCTTTCAGTGTAACTGTACAAACGTCATCCGTCGCTCGTTTCTTTAAATCTGCACTGATTTTTATCAAGTAAACGTAAGAATAACTTTTATTTTGGTTAGTGATATTTCAAGATGAATAATTCCCGGACTGAAGCAACTTTAGTTTACTTGATTACGGTATATAAAAATCATGGTAACATATTACAACAAGGTTCATTAGTTAATGTGTCAGCTAATATGAACTATCCATTAGCAATACATATGTTACCGTAATATTAGTTAATAAAAATACAGCCGTTTGTTCATGTTCGTTCAACAGTGCATTAACTAATGTTAAGATTTTAGTAAAGTATTAGTAAATGTTGAATTTAACATTAAAAAAGATTAATAAATGTTGTATAAGTGCAGTTCATTATTATTTCATTGTTAGTTTAAGACATTTACGGCCGCCGCCGGCTAAAAATAACTATTGTTCTTTAAATGTTTAATAACTTTTGAACCGCTAATCCAATCTGTATGCTTTAAAAAGTCCCGTAAAGAGGAGATTCATGGCTTTAGTGTCATCGGGTTAGTTGCGTTTGGACATTCAGAGGCTCCGTAGTGAATGGGATTGCATCATCAGGTTTTGATCAGCATTGATTCGTCAAAGAAAACCCATGCGGTTTGTTTCTCTGAGCCGAACAGGAATGATTGTAGATGCTTAGTCCCGTCCTCATGCCCAGATTGGTTTATATATATATATATCACTTTTGCTTCTGTGTTCTATTACAGGGTTTTCTATTTATTTTACTTCCTGAACTTTTTTGGACACATCTACATTGTCAGTAAATTGAAAAAAAAAAAAAAAAACCCCAGCTTTTCACTGGAGATCGCCTATAATAATGTTGTAATAAATGGCTATAACTTACTTAGGGATTGTTACATGTAGTCAAAATTTCATCTGGATATCTAGAATATCCAAGTAAAACTTTCCAAAGGAAAAAACAAACTTCAGGAGGATTTGTTTGAGTTGAGTAAAAACAAATCACTAAAAATGTGCTACCGGTTTTCTTAAATCTGGTAAATTCATCCTTTCCAAGACAAAGTGAATGTAAAATTGGGAATTTAAATGAGCTGGATGGAAACTTCAAGTTCTCCTGTTTAAAATGATATATGGCACTTGATGCTGACCACTATAATGGGTTAGAGAAACAGAGACAAGAACCGGCGAGTCAGGTCTTTAAGGGTTAATGTTAACTAATATCATGTTCAAATGTGTGTATCAAATAATGTTTATTTGTTCATTGCATTGCATTATATGTTTTAAAGAGCTTTGATCATAAGACTAAGCATTTCAATATCATCTTACGAAGACATATTATTGATATTGATATTTTATGTAAGTATCTGCTACACTATTATAGAGATCTCATTGATGTACATTACAACCCCTATTATTCATCACTTTTTGTCCATATAAATATCGGCATCTGCAGCAAATTGCATAATTTTTGCTCAGTTTTGGCGTCTGAATAAAACGTAGGTGTTTTTCTCCTCCTCGAGTGTCAGCTGCATATTCTCACTGTATCACATGAGCCATAAAAGCCTGATGTATCAAATATGATACTTGACCATTTTATTTAAGATTTTGTTTAAAGGTTTAATAAACGGTTCAATTTTTTAAAAATAAAGATGTTACATGTCAGGCTTTACGGGGTTAAAAAGTCAGAGCATTTGTGAAAATGCTTAATTTTTTGCATTCTCTTTTATGAATGCAGTCGACAGCTTGCCAGGTTTTGAAATATATATTTGTCAACTCATATTTATCTGTACACCATTTTTTCATGATATAAATAGTTTCAAAGCAGCTTCACAGGAAGTTGTTGCTTCAAAAACGGTATTCGTGGCTCAAAGTGATTTAGTGGCTCGTCTTGATCTTTTTTTAATTGGCGGTAAGTTGCAGTTTCACATTATGCGACGCATCGGGCGCGCTGGTCAGCGTACGACTGCATCGGTCCTGATCATCGCCTGCAGTGTGAGCGATCGAGAGAGGCTAGAGTCGCTCTTTCCCGCTGTGCTCAGACTTCTAGACTTCTCAGACTCTGTGAATTGAATAAATCATGAAGAAGAAGAGGCAGTCACACTGTGCGTAGATGTTATTGAGTGCGATCGCTGCCAGGATCGACTTTAAAGTCCCATAATAAAACAGCCATAGAACAGTTATAAATTGGCATGGGAGCAATCCCTGGCAGCGATCGCACTCAATAACATCTACGCACAGTGTGACTGCCTCTTCTTCTTCATGATTTATTCAAATGATATCTGAATCATTTTTGGTTTGACTGTATATAGATTAACATTTTTCCTTCGGGTCATTTTGATTTAAAAAATGTAAAAAAATTGAGTGTTCATCAGAGGGGTCCAAGACTCTAGGACTTTTATCAGATTTGAACCACGAATACACAGAAACATTTGAATGGAGTTTTGTGGTTGAAATTTTAACAACAAAAAGTAACAAATCCTTCCCTCGCGGGTCCATTTGACCCCCTTAGGAACGAATGTAATGTCTAATGTAAAAAGTATATATATTTAAATTCTTATTTTTTTTAGAAAATGACCGATTGTTTCGCTAGATAAGACCCTATTCCTCAGCTGGGATCGAGCAGAGCCGTTTGAAACTGCACTGGTTTGGACTTCAACATGTTGGTTGCGATTGAAGTCCATTGTGTGGAGAAAAATCCTGAAGAGTTTTCCTCAAAAAAATTAATTTCTTTTCCACTGAAGAAAGAAAGACATGAACATCTTGGATGGCATTGGAGTGAGTAAATGATCAGGAACTTTTAATTTTGAGGTGAACTAATCCTTTAAGTTTACCAGCTGACAGATATTCAACATAATTCATGTGTGAGACAGTCTAACAGAAGATGGACAAAACCAGTCAAATATCACCTGATTTGATAATGAGTTCTTGTCATGTTTTATTACCGTTTTCTAAACTGTCGTGAATAAACTGTGATAACTGTGTGTCTGAATAAATGTAGGTTTGACCGTATACGTGTGTTCCCCCGCAGGTGAGGTATCGAGCCCAGCAGGGCGTCACGCGTCTGGCGGTCCTCAAGATGTTGGCGGTCTGGGTCTCAGCGTTCCTCCTCTACGGTCCAGCGATCATATTCTGGGAGCTTCTGGTGGGAGAAAGCATCGTTCCCGAGGACGAATGTTTCGCCGAGTTTTACTGCACCTGGTACTTCCTTCTCTCCGCGTCAACCTTCGAGTTCTTCTCTCCGTTCATATCCGTGGCCTTCTTCAACTTCAGCATTTATCTCAACATCCAGCGACGGAACCGGACTCGCATGGCGAACATCGAGGTCGAGAAAGAGGACGGTTGGAGAGTCATAGACGGACAAAGCTCTTCGGTGTTCTTCGTTAAAACGCGCAAGGTTTCGTCTAGCGAACCGGCGGCCATTTCCGCCGTAATCCGAGACGAGCACGACGACGAGGTTTCGCCGTCATCAAGCGGGGGATCCCAGTAGCACACACTCCGTGTCTTTAACAATGAAAGCCACTGTTAAGAAACGAGGATTGCTAAGTGGTTGGGTACGAACGCGGATAATACGAGCGCAAGATGCTTCGAGCGCATGCGCACCTTCCAGAAGCGCAGGACAAGCACGTCTCTCGCGGGATAAGAAGATCGCTAAGTCGTTAGCAGTTATAGTGTGTGTTTTTGGGGTGTGTTGGGCACCGTACACACTCCTTATGATCATACGGGCCGCTTGCAGTGGCACATGTGTGGGACATCATTGGTACGAAGTCACTTTTTGGCTTCTTTGGCTAAACTCGGCCATTAACCCTTTCCTTTACCCACTTTGCCATAGTAGCTTTCGCCGGGCCTTCGCTAAGATTTTGTGTCCTAAACGTCAGTCTGTTCGACCACACGAGGAAAGCCCTTCTTGCCAATGATAATCTGACTAACGTACACTGCAAAAAAAAGGCTTTTTTTACTCAGTGTTTTTGTGTTGTTTCCAGTCCAAATATCTAAAAATTCTTAATTCAAGATTAATTTACTAAAGTAGTCAAATGCTCTCAGCACGGTTTGAAATGTACTTTTTCACTCACCGGCCTTTTGGCTTCTAAATTGTTAAAGGAACAAGCAGACTTTTTGGGGACTTATTCCCCGTATCCCCCAGAGTTAGATAAGCCTATACACACTCTTCTCATCTCCGTGTCTGACGCACCCACCGCGCTAGCCTAGCTTAGCACAAAGACTGGAGGTAAATGGCTCCAGCTAGCACACTCCTCCGAATAAGTGACAAAATAACGCCAACATTTACATGTAGTGAATTGTTTAGTCACAGTGTATACAAATAACAAGGTCACATGAGACACAGCCATCTTCTAACCGTATACATACTGGGAACTATATTCTCAAAACTTCTGCGGAGTGATTTGCTCGCAGTGCCTGAGAAACTGAGAAAGTTTCTGAGAAAGACGAGAGAGTGTTGCGCTAATCACTCCGCCCAGCAGTGCTTCCCCTTCTGAGAATATAGTTTCCAATATGTATATGGTTAGAAGATGGCTTATTGGGAGCAGTACGCTAGCTGGAGCCATTTACCTCCAGTCTTTGTGCTAAGCTAGGCTAGCGGTGGGTGCGTCAGACAGAGTTACGGCACGCACGGAGATGAGAAGGGTATGTGTGGACTTATATAACTCTGGGGAATACGGTGAATAAAGGCCATTGCACACCGAGTCCGAAATTCGCATCCGAAATTTCCGCACGTTAAAAAATAAATACGCCCTCACGTTATGTCAATCACGCTTGCACACTGCCTCCGAAACTTTCGTCTGTCATAAAAAAATCAAAACGGGTTTGATTTTCTGCGTTTTTCGCATCCGTAACAAGCAGTTTGAATGGTGCTTTGACAATTCAGAGCCACCGAATCACGAATACGAAAAAAACGAATTACGAAAATTTCAGACTCAATGTGCAATGGCCTTAAGTCCTAATAAGTCTGCGTGTTCGTTTAAGTTACCGGCCATTCAGAACTTCTACTAGCCAAAAAGGAAAAAGAAAAGAAATATAGTTTGGATTTCATGCATTCATTTCTTATTCAAACAAAACACTGTCATCCAGCATCTCCTCTTCCTCTTTCATCCTCATCACCAAAAATATATTTTATGAGGACAGATCAATAATACAGGAAAAGGAACATCAGAAAAATGTAGGATGTTGGAAAATAACAATCTTTTCTGTTCACCAAATGCTTTTTTAATCTTCAATGTTGCTTCAATGCAGATGAGCAAGCGCTGTTATGTGTTGTGTAGTGACGTGTGTGTTCAAGTGAGCAGATATGAGCAGATTCTGTGCAATACGCTGTATTTAATACATCATGATGATCAGTATTAGCGCTAAATCTGTGCAGATTTGTCTTACACGAACTCCCCAGCAAAGTGAGTGAACATAATAACGACACGCCAAACTGGCTCGTGATTCGACAGCGTTCGACAGTTCATTTTTACACGCATTTGGTGGGTTGTGAATTTCAAACGCTGGCTATATGATATTATGTCTTGTTTTCTGGGGGTAAAAATCTAAATTAAGTGAGTTTTTGCTTCAAACTAGAAAAATTATCTGCCAATGGGGTAATAAAAATACCCTACCCCCCCCATCCTCATAAACCAAGACGTAAAATTGTATAGCATTTTACTCATCTAATAAATGCATCTTGATTTAGGAATTTTTTTATATTTGGACTGGAAACTAGACAAAAATACTAAAAAAGTCTGTGTGACCACCCGAGGAAAGCCGTCCTGCCAATGCTAATCTGACAGCGGCAGAAGGGATTTAACACTTCCACGCTGAATTCTGGAGGATGAAATAAAAGCACCAAGCCAAACATTTTACGCCCAAGCAATTCAGCAATGGAAATCCGTGTCTTTGTGTGATGGAGTAGCATGTTTAATCCTTCTTCTTCTCCGATGAAACTTCCAGACGAAACATAAATGAATTGTGAAGAACCGCATCCACGATTGATTGATTGATATAAACAGAAGAAGCTGTTGTTCATCTCTTATCTTGAAGTAACACTGTAGGAATGGAGTTGTTCGACTCTTATTAGCTCATGTAAGTTGCATGTTTTGGGACATCTGTGGTGAACAGTGATGCAGCTTGTGTTCAGAACATATTCAGTTCACCTTTTTGCCCATATCAACATTATTTATTGACTATTGTAAGAGCTGATGTATGTGAGACGCGTTTTCCTCACAGTCAGATCTATATCACCTGCTATGGACAAGATTGAAACTAATATGTTTTTTTAAATGGAAGTTTTGTGAAATGTGTATTAAGTTATTGATATATCAGTTTACAATACAGAAAGGAATGATTTTTAAAGGGTTAATTTGCCTGAAAATGTCAATTCTGTTGGTCATTTAAACATTTATTGCAAATTTTCCGTGGTATTTTTTCTCTCAAGTCTCCTAACCTCCCATCATTTTTATAAGATGAAAATCAATAAACTCATACATGACGAGAGCTGGAATGTAGCACATATCTGGACTATTTTTATGGTGTTTTTTTTAGTGATATTTACAGTAATCCCTATTATGAACAACGAGTTCTCTGGACATTCTGCAACGCCTCGGTCTGTGTTTCATGGAAGAAATAAAGTCAGACCGTTTTGGAACGACATCTGATGAAAAAAAAATTCAATGTTTGGGTCTACAATCCCTTTAAGATGTGTTTTTATTTATTTATTATTTATTTAAAAATAGATTTGTGGGTTACAATGTCATTGTCAACAACAATGAAATCATTCAAATGTGTGTTTTTTTACGGGAATAACTCTTTAACTTTTTACCATAATTCAATGTTTGTTTGTTTTTAAATCATAAATCCTTATAAACACAAGACACTTTCTAATATTGTGCATATCAAATTTGCATCTTGGACACTAAAAAATGCTTATTTTATATGTATTTTTGTCTTGTTTCCAGTCTAAATATAAAAAAAATTAATCAAGATGCATTTACTAGATGAGTAAAATGACATAAGATATTATATCTGTTTTTCCGGGGGAATTCATCAAAATTAAGTGAGTTGATGTTTAAAAAAACGGAATTATTTGCCAATGGGGTCAGAAAAATAATGTTAATTCAAACAGAAACAAGAATATATTTCAGATTTTAAAAAAAGATTTTCTGAAAAGATAATTTTCCAGATATAATTTCAGATAATTTTGCTTGTTTTAAGCAAAAACTCACTTAATTTGTATTTATTTCCCCAGAAAACAAGACTGAATATCTTATGTAATTTTACTACTTCAGTAAATGCTTCTTGATTTAAGAAATGTTTGATATTTGGACTGGAAACAAGACAAAAATACAAAAAGCATTTTTGCAGTGCACCAGTCAGACTGTGAACTTCATTTCACAGTAGTCAAGAAAGAGACTTCATAATTCATGTTTTTTATGGATTTCTCCAGATTTTCTCCAACCGAGACCCAATTACATCAGTACCTCCGAGTTCTTTGAGATTAATTTGAGGGAAACAAGGGTAATGTCCCAAAAACTATATATAAAAAAAATTTAGCACGGTTTTAGTTTCTTCCAGAACACTTTTATTTACTCACTTCCAGAATTTGATATTCAAACCATAATGATCAATAATAATAATAATAATAGTACACCCATCAATCACACTCGTATTTTACACACACCTACAAATCAACTGAATCCCTGGAGAAAGTGGCTCCGCTTCTGTGATGAAAACATGTCAATGTTTGGGTCTACAACCCCTTTAAGATGTGTTTTATTTATTTATTCATTAAAATAGATTCATGGTTACAATGCCATTGTCAACAACAATGAAAACATTAAAATTGCTTTTTTTACGAGATTGTTTTGAAACGTTTACTATAATTTCAATGTTTTTTTTTAATCGCACATCCTTATACAGTAAACACACACTTTCTTGTTTTGCTCATGTCAAGTTTTCCTCTTGGTGTGAATTCAATTTCACAGTAGTCAAGAAAGAGACTTTATAATTTATGTTTTTTATGGATTTTACCAGGTTCTCTCCAACCGAGACCCCAATTACATCAGTACCTCCCAATGTCTGTGAGATTAACTTGACTGAGTTTGTTTATGTCACTGAGGGAAACATGGGTAATGTCCCCAAACACTCGTTTTAAACAAAGTTTGTTTCTAGAAGAAAATTGCATCATTGTCCTCATTAAAGGATTAGTTCACTTTCAAAAAAAATTTGGTTGATAATTTACTCACCCTGATGTCATCTGAGATGTCCATGTCTTTCTTTCTTCAGTCGAAAAGAAATTTAGGTTTTTGAGGAAAACATTCCAGGATTTTTCTCAACAGAATGGACTTCAATGGCAACCATCTATCCCAGTGTTCACCTATCCCAGTGTTCATCTATCCCAGTGTTCATCTATCCCAGTGTTCATCTATCCCAGTGTTCATCTATCCCAGTGTTCATCTATCCCAATGTTCATCTATCCCAATGTTCATCTATCCCAGTGTTCATCTATCCCAGTGTTCATCTATCCCAATGTTCATCTATCCCAGTGTTCATCTATCCCAGTGTTCATCTATCCCAGTGTTCATCTCTCCCAGTGTTCATCTATCCCAATGTTCAACTATCCCAGTGTTCATCTATCCCAGTGTTCATTTATCCCAATGTTCATCTATCCCAGTGTTCATCTATCCCAATGTTCATCTATCCCAGTGTTCATCTATCCCAGTGTTCATCTATCCCAGTGTTCATCTATCCCAGTGTTCATCTATCCCAATGTTCATCTATCCCAGTGTTCATCTATCCCAGTGTTCATCTATCCCAGTGTTCATCTATCCCAATGTTCATCTATCCCAATGTTCATCTATCCCAATGTTCATCTATCCCAGTGTTCATCTCTCCCAATGTTCATCTATCCCAGTGTTCATCTCTCCTAGTGTTCATCTATCCCAATGTTCAACTATCCCAATGTTCATCTATCCCAGTGTTCATCTATCCCAGTGTTCATCTATCCCAGTGTTCATCTATCCCAGTGTTCATCTATCCCAGTGTTCATCTATCCCAGTGTTCATCTATCCCAGTGTTCATCTATCCCAGTGTTCATCTATCCCAATGTTCATCTATCCCAGTGTTCATCTATCCCAGTGTTCATCTATCCCAGTGTTCATCTATCCCAGTGTTCATCTATCCCAGTGTTCATCTATCCCAGTGTTCATCTATCCCAATGTTCATCTATCCCAATGTTCATCTATCCCAATGTTCATCTATCCCAGTGTTCATCTATCCCAATGTTCATATATCCCAATGTTCATCTATCCCAGTGTTCATCTATCCCAATGTTCATCTATCCCAGTGTTCATCTATCCCAGTGTTCATCTATCCCAGTGTTCATCTATCCCAGTGTTCATCTATCCCAGTGTTCATCTCTCCCAATGTTCATCTATCCCAGTGTTTATCTATCCCAATGTTCATCTATCCCAGTGTTCATCTATCCCAGTGTTCATCTATCCCAGTGTTCATCTCTCCCAGTGTTCATCTATCCCAATGTTCAACTATCCCAGTGTTCATCTATCCCAGTGTTCATTTATCCCAATGTTCATCTATCCCAGTGTTCATCTATCCCAATGTTCATCTATCCCAGTGTTCATCTATCCCAGTGTTCATCTATCCCAGTGTTCATCTATCCCAGTGTTCATCTATCCCAATGTTCATCTATCCCCAGTGTTCATCTATCCCAGTGTTCATCTATCCCAGTGTTTATCTATCCCAATGTTCATCTATCCCAATGTTCATCTATCCCAATGTTCATCTATCCCAGTGTTCATCTCTCCCAATGTTCATCTATCCCAGTGTTCATCTCTCCCAGTGTTCATCTATCCCAATGTTCAACTATCCCAGTGTTCATCTATCCCAGTGTTCATTTATCCCAATGTTCATCTATCCCAGTGTTCATCTATCCCAATGTTCATCTATCCCAGTGTTCATCTATCCCAGTGTTCATCTATCCCAGTGTTCATCTATCCCAATGTTCATCTATCCCAGTGTTCATCTATCCCAGTGTTCATCTATCCCAGTGTTCATCTATCCCAATGTTCATCTATCCCAATGTTCATCTATCCCAATGTTCATCTATCCCAGTGTTCATCTCTCCCAATGTTCATCTATCCCAGTGTTCATCTCTCCTAGTGTTCATCTATCCCAATGTTCATCTATCCCAATGTTCAACTATCCCAGTGTTCATCTCTCCCAGTGTTCATCTATCCCAATGTTCAACTATCCCAGTGTTCATCTATCCCAGTGTTCATTTATCCCAAAGTTCATCTATCCCAGTGTTCATCTATCCCAGTGTTCATCTATCCCAGTGTTCATCTATCCCAGTGTTCATCTATCCCAGTGTTCATCTATCCCAGTGTTCATCTATCCCAGTGTTCATCTATCCCAGTGTTCATCTCTCCCAGTGTTCATCTCTCCCAGTGTTCATCTATCCCAGTGTTCAACTATCCCAGTGTTCATCTATCCCAGTGTTCATTTATCCCAATGTTCATCTATCCCAGTGTTCATCTATCCCAATGTTCATCTATCCCAGTGTTCATCTATCCCAGTGTTCATCTATCCCAGTGTTCATCTATCCCAGTGTTCATCTATCCCAATGTTCATCTATCCCAGTGTTCATCTATCCCAGTGTTCATCTATCCCAGTGTTCATCTATCCCAATGTTCATCTATCCCAGTGTTCATCTATCCCAATGTTCATCTATCCCAGTGTTCATCTCTCCCAATGTTCATCTATCCCAGTGTTCATCTCTCCCAGTGTTCATCTATCCCAATGTTCAACTATCCCAGTGTTCATCTATCCCAGTGTTCATTTATCCCAGTGTTCATCTATCCCAGTGTTCATCTATCCCAATGTTCATCTATCCCAGTGTTCATCTATCCCAGTGTTCATCTATCCCAATGTTCATCTATCCCAGTGTTCATCTATCCCAGTGTTCATCTATCCCAGTGTTCATCTATCCCAATGTTCATCTATCCCAATGTTCATCTCTCCCAATGTTCATCTATCCCAGTGTTCATCTATCCCAGTGTTCATCTATCCCAGTGTTCATCTATCCCAGTGTTCATCTCTCCCAATGTTCATCTATCCCAGTGTTTATCTATCCCAATGTTCATCTATCCCAGTGTTCATCTATCCCAGTGTTCATCTCTCCTAGTGTTCATCTATCCCAATGTTCATCTATCCCAATGTTCAACTATCCCAGTGTTCATCTATCCCAGTGTTCATTTATCCCAATGTTCATCTATCCCAATGTTCATCTATCCCAATGTTCATCTATCCCAGTGTTCATCTATCCCAGTGTTCATCTATCCCAGTGTTCATCTATCCCAATGTTCATCTATCCCAGTGTTCATCTATCCCAATGTTCATCTATCCCAGTGTTCATCTATCCCAGTGTTCATCTATCCCAGTGTTCATCTATCCCAGTGTTCATCTATCCCAATGTTCATCTATCCCAGTGTTCAACTATCCCAATGTTCATCTATCCCAGTGTTCATCTATCCCAGTGTTCATCTATCCCAGTGTTCATCTATCCCAGTGTTCATCTATCCCCGTGTTCATCTATCCCAATGTTCATCTATCCCAGTGTTCATTTATCCCAGTGTTCATCTATCCCAGTGTTTCATCTATCCCAATGTTCATCTATCCCAGTGTTCATCTATCCCAGTGTTCATCTATCCCAATGTTCATCTATCCCAGTGTTCATCTATCCCAATGTTCATCTATCCCAGTGTTCATCTATCCCAGTGTTCATCTCTCCCAGTGTTCATCTATCCCAATGTTCAACTATCCCAGTGTTCATCTATCCCAGTGTTCATCTATCCCAATGTTCAACTATCCCAGTGTTCATCTATCCCAGTGTTCATCTATCCCAATGTTCATCTATCCCAATGTTCATCTATCCCAGTGTTCATCTATCCCAATGTTCATCTATCCCAGTGTTCATCTATCCCAGTGTTCATCTATCCCAGTGTTCATCTATCCCAGTGTTCATCTATCCCAATGTTCATCCATCCCAGTGTTCATCCATCCCAGTGTTCATCTATCCCAGTGTTCATCTATCCCAGTGTTCATTTATCCCAGTGTTCATCTATCCCAATGTTCATCTATCCCAGTGTTCATCTTTCCCAGTGTTCATCTATCCCAGTGTTCATCTATCCCAGTGTTCATCTATCCCAATGTTCATCTATCCCAATGTTCATCTATCCCAATGTTCATCTATCCCCAGTGTTCATCTATCCCAATGTTCAACTATCCCAGTGTTCATCTATCCCAGTGTTCATCTATCCCAGTGTTCATTTATCCCAGTGTTCATCTATCCCAGTGTTCATCTATCCTAGTGTTCATCTATCCCAGTGTTCATCTATCCCAGTGTTCATCTATCCCAATGTTCATCTATACCAGTGTTCATCTCTCCTAGTGTTCATCTATCCCAGTGTTCATCTATCCCAGTGTTCATCTATCCCAATGTTCATCTATCCCAGTGTTCATTTATCCCAGTGTTCATCTATCCCAGTGTTCATCTATCCCAATGTTCAACTATCCCAGTGTTCATCTATCCCAGTGTTCATCTATCCCAGTGTTCATCTATCCCAGTGTTCATCTATCCCAGTGTTCATCTATCCCAATGTTCAACTATCCCAGTGTTCATCTATCCAGTGTTCATCTATCCCAGTGTTCATCTATCCCAATGTTCAACTATCCCAATGTTTATCTCTCCCAATGTTCATCTATCCCAGTGTTCATCTCTCCTAGTGTTCATCTCTCCCAATGTTCATCTATCCCAGTGTTCATCTCTCCTAGTGTTCATCTATCCCCAGTGTTCATCTCTCCCAATGTTCAGAGAAGCTTCAAATGTACGTCTCAATGCAGCTTCAAAGTCTCGACACGATCCCAGTCGAGAAATAAGGGTCTTATCTAGCGAAACCAGCGGCCATTTTCAAAAAAAAAAAATATATATATATTTTTGTTGACCAATTGTTGATCTTGTGCTGGTCTGCGACGCGCATTACGTCATCATGTTAGAAAGGTCAAACTTTTTTTATTTATTTTTATTAAAACAAAGATGTCGATTTTCACACACACCTCTGCAAACCAGGCCGTGTCCCCGGAGAGAGAGTGGCTCTCTGCGGCTCTGCTTTTTGCTTCAGAGAATTAGTAAATGCCGTTTTTTTTCCAGATGGCTTTGAGAGCACTTCATTTATCAGTGCTGTGTGGAGCTCAAGTTAATTAAACCCCAATGACAAGCATCCTCATCAGATCCTTGAGTTTGAACATCTAAAATCTCTTCACCAGGTGATGCCGTTGCGATGTACGGCGTCTAATGTAAAGTGAACAAGACGGGGTTATTTACACGGTTCCAGCATTTAGAGAGCAGCGTTTGAAGTGACTTCTGGATATTTTCTACTTGACACTTTAAGAAAAGATTGCTTGCGTAGTTGTGCAGTAAATATAAGCAGAAAATCGACATGACGGTTGGGGAGCGTTTTAGATTATCAGGCATTGTGCATATGCACAAAAACTATCAAAGGAAAACCGCTGGGAACAGGTCGTAGCATCACGGCATCAGATCAGCGGGAACCTCCGCTCTGAGCATCCCATTGCTTATGGATGATGAACTCCCACATCAATGTGTGGATGTCAGGCTGTCCTGAGTTTACGCTGATGCACACGGAAATACATCTCTGGACAAATTCCTTTGAAGATGTTACACTGAATTGCGAAAGTCTGACTCAAGCTGTTAGCAAGACCTTAGCTTAAGGGTTTAACATTACAATGCAGTGTTGGGGACACGTTTGATTGGGAGCTTATATCATCACTCTCTTTGTGATTAACAGTCTAAGAAGGTCATGTACTCTAGGGAAGGCCAAGAGGCCAGCTTAAACCAGCATGACCGTGAATTTCCTTTCTGGTCCAGGCTGGTTTATGCTGGTTTGGTCGAGGCCAGATGTGGGAAACTTCTGTCCCGCCGGGCCTGTAGAGTTTAACTCCAGCACTAATCAAACACACCTGAGCAAGCCAATCAATGTCATCGGGATTACTACAAAGCTAAATTTGCAGGTGATCAACATGGTTGATGTTTTTCCCAATATCCTGGAGTGTGTTTCCCGTACAAGCGCCGTAACTCGTTACTTTACTATAGATGCATCGCTTTAGAAATCGTTCCTGAAACTGTAATGTCGCAAATTGGGTCGCTCAACCGCGTTGGTTAATGATGTCACACAGGTGCTGGAGTAATAACTACACTGAAAAAAAAAAAATCTGTTAAATTTACGGTAAAATACCGCCAGCTGTGGTTGCCAGAAATGTACCGTATTTGGTAGCAATGCAACATTTTAGGTTTTACAGACTTAACTTAAAATTTACAGTAATAAACCGTATTTCATTATCTGATATGATGTTAATTTACTGACCTATTGAAGTATTAATATCTGTTTAGTTCCATTATAATACACAGACAACCACCAATCACAGCAGAGATGAGAGTCACATGATCAATCAAAGCTCATCACAAGCGACTCTTCCACGAGAAAGATAATACTAATATATAGAAGCTGCACAGTGTCAATCACCAAACATTAAACACCATCATGGTAACACACATGACATTAAAAATGCAATAAACATTAATTTAACAACATTAGATGTAACATAAAACCTTAACGTATATAACTGATTAGAAAAAAATTAAGAAAACTATGAAGAAAAAGTTATTTCAACAAAAATACATCAAATGGGGAATTGTGGGAATGTCAATTTACAGTTTTTCTCTGTAACTTATACGAGTTGTTCTTTTTCCCTTTCAAAAACTGTAAATTTAACGGTATTTTACAGTAAAATTACATTAAATGCACCATTAGATCGATCACAGTTATTTACCGTATATATTAAGGAAACTTTCTGATAACCAATTAACAGTTTTTCACTGTAGCATTTTTAATTTTTTACTGTTAAAATCATGATCATTTTTTACAGTGTACTGTTAATGAATCTGTATGAGATCGAGTTAATGTTAGATGTTTTGCTATAAATTACGGACATGCATCTTAAGGAATATTTCTAATTTTTCTCAGTTATGTTGCTTTATTTCCGGATTCAATCATAGACTCGTTCTTACACTAGAGCTCGCTCACACATGCGCACTCTTCAAAAACTACACTTTAAATCTCTTGACAAACTAAAATATGTAAATGACATTTGTATGTATTCTAAAGAAAAGATATAGATTGCACTGAATGCTTATTTGGCTGAAGATCAGGATTTATTGAGTCCACATATCAACTAGAAACTGCTTCTAACCACAGGTGGAGATCTGTCGCTCACACACACACACACACACACACACACACACACAACTCTGCGATGCTGTCTGCGATGCTGTCAGACGAGCGTT